>JBBPCY010000039.1:3361181-3376921 GCA_037974405.1 Brachyalestes nurse | reverse complement strand
CTCAGAACTCAGAGTGTATCAGTAAACTCTGATTTCAGTAAATATAAATGGTGTAAAACAGTCTAGAACCGGTGTTTGTGCTCTGCCACCTCTCGGCTGCTCTACGGAGCCCCTCCCTCTGCGGGTTTTCCCCACCTTCTTGTGGGCGGAGACTATCCTGAAAGTTCTCCCAGGTCCAAAGATCTTGTGTTTATTTTCCTGTTTGTTTCTAAAACCTAAAATAAAAGAAATTATTCATTTTTGTTCTTTATACTCATTTGTGTGTGACATCATTCTTAAAACCCCAGTATTATTATAATTATTACGTTTTTTAAATTACAATAACTTTGGTTCTATGTGACATAGGAACACCAAACAAAGCTCAGCATAAAACGTGACACCTCAAGCATCAATACAAATCGGGGAACTTCCATATCAGGAGCTGTTTAGCCATATGAAGATGATTTACCATATGTTCTGCTTCTGCTACGGACGCGTGGCATTCGTGTTTTAATGAAGATCCCACCGCTCATTTTGTGGCTTGTGTTTAAATTGTATCCCCTCATCCAAACCAGATGAAATATCTGACACACCACAGTGCAGCATATTTAGGTTTCTGATGGCTTGTCTGAGGTGCCTGTGCTACAATGTTACTGAAGACCACCAGAGTGAACCAGTTCACTCCTGAGAAGGACCACTGCTGCAGTTCACATCAAAGACTGAAAATGACCTTTTATGGGTAATGCAGGCTAAAATATAGCACAGTAACAACAACATGTCTTCATTTCAAGGGACCCTCAGAAATCTGAGGGTCTGAAGAATTAATAACAGGTTCCACACCCTTCAGACTCCTCAGATTTCACACTTTGGCTGTCATTTCTTTTCATTATTAGCCTCATGCCACAGGCTACTTGTCAAACACATGCTCCACTATTAGTCATTCTGCTAGCTAGCTGTTCTAGCCACGTTCCGCCAGCCAGCTATAGTCACCAGTTTGCATTTTAATTCTTCAAGCTGGTGCCAATCCTTTAGTCTTGCAAATGTAGCTGATAATGTATGGAAGCTTCTAGACACTAATTGACAGTGATTTGCATAATGCTAATTGGTAGCATTATGACAGTCACTAACGGTCCCGATCACTGTATTAAAGCCCTCGATGGTAATCTGCACATGTTGAAATGGTTTGCACATGTAAATTCTATAACGGAATCAATGGCTGGTGCATGATCAATATATAAACATTTCAAATCCCTTTCTACACAATTTGCACGAGCATGAGCTTATACTTTAGCACATTAAGTTCTCTCTGTGTCTGGTAGGCAAAGACATGTCCTGCAATTTCATGCTCCTGGCCAACCCTCTCCTTAATTGGGCTTTACTGTGTTTGACCTGCTTTCCTGTGTATCTTTTTCATGTGAAAATCCCATGACAGGGTCACCATGACTGAGAAACACACAAAAAAAGCCACATACGCCTCTAAGCCAGCGGATTTATTTCACTCTTTTACTTACGTGGGCCACTGGCCCGTATCCCAGTAAAGCTCCTGCCCGATTTCCAACTGTACTCCATTGAATAAGCACCAGATCTGTTCAGGATCGCTGAAGTCAGATCATAGGAGGGCATGCGTCTCTGGGCATGTACTCAAATGGCTATCAGTTGCGAAGCTGGTTTAATTTGATTTGTTGGATGACAAGGCTGGTAATGGAACTGGGGGACCAATTAGTATGACATGCATATTCATTTTTAATCTGCATATTTACATTGACTTTACATTGCCGGGGCAAACGCATTAGTATTCAACCCACTGCGTCTTCAAACACAAGGCAAAGTGGAGCACCACCAGCACTTAATGCAGAAACGACTATGCAATCTAATCTGATGGACTACAGTGTGGATTCGCTGACATATTGACGTTAACGCATGTCATTAAACAGACTGCTCGCCCTGGCGCCTCAGTGAGGGGATATGACTGCTTATAATGAATCTCTTGTCAGTTAGAAGGTGGTATGACGCAAGCCGCCTCACCACAGATGATGGGCCTGTTGCTCAGCATTCGGCAAATTCTTACAAACTAGTACAGAAGTGTTTCATTTAGTAATGGCATATTTTTCATTCAAGACATTATTATGCTACTGTGCTTGCATGAAAAGATGAAAAAAGAACGAATTATCGCTTGCAGACCAACAGGGAAAAGGTTCAGGACCAGGATTCTTTGAACTTTGTTGCCATCTGCCCACAAACCACATCAAGGATGTGTCAACGGAGACACCTTGCATGACTGAAGTAAAAAGTACTGGCAGGATGATAATTTTCTGAAACACAGGAGACGAGCTAATTGCCGCCAAACACTTGGATGTTCTTTTTTTTTTTTTTGGATAAATGCAATGGATAAATCTTTTGCATTCATCACTGTTGTGTTCTGCCTCCTCTTCAAACTGTAGAATGACATGCCCTCTAATAACATCACAGTTTGCTCTGAAAAATAAGCTATCTTTTGATTCCAGATGGGAACTAAACTTTCAGGTTCTGAACCATTTACCTCTGGTTGAGCGGTTCAAAATTTTATGAGGAAACCAGAATAGAACTCATTCAACAGAACTTTAACTCTATGATTGCACTGAATTGCACTGAGAGAGCAAAGAGAGAGAAAGTAAGGGCTAGAAAAAGAGTAAGTAGAGAAAGAGCAAAACTGAGCGATGGAAGAGAGCTGTAGACAGAGAGAGAGAAAGAGAACGAGAGAGAGAGAGAGAGAGAGAGAGGAATGCATATGGAGTGACCAAATGAAAGGACTAACAAAAAGAGCAATGAACAGAGGGATAAAGAGAGAGCAAGAGAGACTGAGAGGAACAGACAGATGAATACAGAGGAGATGAAGAAAAAGAGGGGAGAGAGACAGAGGGACAGATAGAGAGAGATGTAGAGAGAGAGGGTGAGAGGGAGTAGAAGAGAGAGAAAGAAACACGGACAGAGAGAGAGAGAGAGAGTGAGACAGGGGTAGAAAAGGAAAGGATAGACAGAGAGAGAGAGACAGAAAGAGAGAAACAGTCTATTGTCTCTCGTCACTCACTCCAGCTTCCCTCCATCCCTTATTCCTCACCCAAAACACTGCATCCAGACTGCAGGCTGCATAAATATGAGCCTCAACACCATCTTTTCTTCCACAATGTTTCCTTCCCTTCCCTTCTCTCTCTCTCTCTCTCTCTCTCTCTCTCTCTCTCGCTCCCTCCCTCCCTCCCTCGAGTTGTCAACAAGCTTAGTGTCCTGGCGCTTTTCTTATCTCTGGCCTCCATGTAGTGACGCCAACCATGACAAACACAGGAGCTTAAATTTCGGCTGGCTGCCCGCCTCAGGTGAGCAGCTGTTGGGCGCACTGGTGCATCATGGGAGTCACAGAGGGACAGTTGGATTATTGATCGCCGTCCTGAAAGAACTAAAGCATCAGAAGGTTCAGGTAATACTGAGCGGCCCATAGAAAACTCAATTTCCCTCGCTTCTTTGAACCAAAGGCTTTTGACGTAATATGCAAATGCTTCCAATGGTAACATACCGTTCCCTCCCCAGTCCATACCGTCCATGTATGGAAAATTAGCTGCTTTTGAACATTTGAGGAGCCTTTGAGGTTAAGAGTCTACACTTACAAGCTATTTTAAGCCATTCATTTAGCACAGAGTAGCGGCAACTCAAAATCATGGGTTCATTAAAGGGCCAAAATTATGGAATTTTTACCTTTTCGAAGTGGAAAGATTTGACGCAGAATGCAAACATAACAGTTTCAAAACGTTTTATTTACTCCCCAGTCCACACATCAAAAGTGATGTGTTCTGAATTCTCATTTTGAATTAATTGCTTTTGTGATGTCACAGAATCAACATATTTACATCCATCTGACTATTTAATCCACAGCATCTTAGACTGTTTCAGCCTGGACTGATTTTTGAAAGAGCCTCAGAACACAACAGCCAATCAGAACAGAGATCATTTGCATACATCAGCCTTAAAGGTACAGAAAATCAAAAAACGAACTAAACATAGTTTCATTGTAAGGGGTTGGAAAATGGTCATGTGAAAATAAATTACGACTGTTTTTAGTCCATAAATCAACAAAAATTTTATAATTGGAGCAAAAATACAAGAAAAATGTAGGATATGGGCTCTTTAATATCAAATCTGATTAAAAATGTATGTGCTGTACCCGTCACCTTGTTACATTTCACCATCGATAAACGTATTAATGAAACTAACGAAGTAGTATGGAACCCAGCAGGGCTCGTCCTCATTCATAAGCAGTTGCTTTCATCCTTAATGCCAGAATGAACATATGAAACCATCCATATGGGCTATGACTCATCAGAGAGCCTCCTCACACACACAACTACAAAAGCATGGCAGCCTAAAGTTGTGTGCTGTTTGCACTTTTGGGAAACTAATTAAAGGCAAAATCAGGCGATCTGCGCTTTTCTCTTTTTTTTCCTACTCATTTTTTTTATCAGCAGCATCTGCAGCGGGACACAAATGAACATGTCCGTGTCCTCAGCAGGCAGGACCAGAGCATTCACACCTTCCGCCTCAATGAAAACACAATTAGGCCTCCCACACACTGACAATAGTACCACCCTACTTTTTCTATTACTTGCCCAAAAACTGCGTGTGCAAAACCAAACATAAATAATAAACAACAGCAAAAAAAACCTAAACTATATTTATACTGAAGTAATATATTATTCAATCATAACAGCCATCCCTTCAGTGTCTGAGTCTTTATTGCCATCTAGAGGTCAAGCATGGTATTGCGGCATCTAAGGCCTGTAAGTGCGGGGGCAGTTGGTTACTGGTGGTCGGAGGTTTTGATTGGCTGGGAGTCTGATGGTATTTTGCGTGTTGTGATGCTGCTGGTTGGCGCCACCCTCAGGCCACAACCGGCCCTCCGCTCTGGCAGCTGTGGGGCACCAGATGGTCGCTGGAATAACGAGTAAGGCACGTTGGGCCCGGAGCTGGGCGGCCCTGGCTGACATGCGCAGCCATGCGTGCTGTTTTATCAGCTTGTCGACACGGGCAGAGTCATTATCCCTCAGCACTTTGGACGCTGGCGACGATTGATTTTCTTTGGCCTATTTTTTCTAACCCCCCCCCCACAAACACTCTCACACACACACATCTAAACACATCACTGCTGTGGCTCCCAGGCTGCTATTGCCCTGACCCCTACCCCTGTGTGGAAGAATCCTATGTTCACAATGTCTATGCGTTCCACTTTACAATAAGACTACCCTTATCAAAAGTTTAGAAATGATTTATAATCAATCAGGTTGTTAATTAGGTTGTCAATAGTTAATTATCATGAATAAGCAGCTATAAACAAGTTATTACAGGTGTCATACATGATGCAGGCCCACTATTTGGGAAGATCTTTATAGATAGTTTATAGATAGTTCATCTTGTTTCTTTCTCAGGCAGAATGTTAGACCGTCAGCTTCAACATGCTTCTACAATTAAAACTCCAGATCTTGCCAAATAGTGAGCCTGCATCAATATGTAACAACTGTTATAACTCGTTTATAACTGATTATTCATGATTAATACACTTTCGACAACCTAATGAACAACCTGATTGTTGGTCATTTATAAATCCTCTATAAGGGTAGTGTTATTGTAAAGTGGAATCGTTTTATAAATACATTTATATAGAAGTATGTGACATTCAAAATACCGTATAACACCTGGCAGGAGCTTCAGGTATGATTTTAAAAAGTCAGGTAGTTCGCAAACAGGATGTATAACAGTAATTTATGAATTCCAGTAGAACAGTTTAGGTACAGATAGAATAGATAAAACAATAACCTTGATATAGTGTTACAGTGCATCACATTCTTGTAATGTCTGTTGGGTGTATTACAACGTACTATGAAGGTTGACATTATGAAATCTTATACTATATATGTCATTTTAAATATGACTATGCATAAGCAATCATACAGGCATATGTAACACAGTATAAGGTCCTTATATAAAATGTATAAGTGTTACCATCTATTTTTGGCACCACAGCTATTTGCCCACATGCACCCAAATATATCCCAAACCTGTCTATGTTTTTCGATTACTCTCTAACCAAAAGCCCTGTTAAATAAATGCTATGACAAAAAAGACCAAAAGCAACTCAAATTAATCCAAATGTAGTCATACCCCTTAAGATATGTTTTCTTTTTTAGCATGCCTGAACCATCACTAGCTTGCCTCAAGACCAACTCCAGTGTAAAATTTCTTGTATTAGGTATAACAACATTCTGTTGGGTGAAATACTGATGAATAAAATCAGTTAAAAAAAAAATCTTAAAGGGAATTTTGAATTTGATCACTATGTTGCCCAATGAGTCCTTTTGGTCTGACCAATTTGGAGGAAGCCACCCAAAATATTCCTCTAGTTACACCTGATCAATTTATATGTCTTGAGTATTAGGAATATACCCGGATGAGGTCGATTCACCTACAAATGCAGGTATAAATGCACCCAACACATTTAAAAAAAAATAAGATAACCCTTTATTTGCCACATGGTTGGGGAATTTGCAAAAAGCAGTGTGTGGAGACCCTGCGCAAGTGTTTCTCAGTGGTGCCACTGGCTGTCCTGGGATTCGAACCCACAGCCTTCCGATCACAGAGGCAACTCCCTAACCACCAGTCCACCGGCCACTCCCGAGGAGGTCTGATATGCATTCAAGCCACAGCAGTGCATACTTCTCTCTATGACAAATTCAGCAACTAAAACCCCTCCCACTACTGTGACAGCGCCCCCTGCTGTTCTGTGTAGAGAAGAGATCACCCTTCAGACTGGCTCCAATTAATACAGCATCGCTGCTCTTTCAGTTCATCTCTTTACACGTATCCCACTCTGGCTGCGATGGTCTGTTCAAATAGAGGTCCAGTTTAAAATAGACTGTGTTTTGAAGCATGTGGCTCATGATGGGGAGGATAATTCTTTTTAACAACCTGTTCTTGTAAACACTGACTGCTTTGTGCAAAACTGTGCTTTTCTCTTAAATAGAACAGAAAAACGAGGAGCAGCGTGAGCAAATGGTTGTTGTATATTCGGCACATAATAATCGCTTTTCTGACTGAATGGAGACGCACTTGAGAACCTAAAAGCGTGTGGCTAAAATATACCCAGGATAAAGTACAGATATTGGTCAATTAAGCAATTGAAAGCAATTAAATGAAGTATCTAAGGTGTGTCTAAGGCAGAATTGGTTTTAAAAGTGGTTGTACACACAAAAGTCTCTGCATTAAACATGGCTGGCAGATTTATTTGATTTTATGAATATAGTAGGTTCTCAGTTTAAATACCATTTTTCATAAAATGACTGGAATAGCCTAAGCTTTTCTTCACATTGCCTTACATCCATGCTGACCCTGAGATTAACTTTCTTTCACCTGAACTCTCCTTGCGCTCCATATACGTACAGCACAGGCTGCCGCTGAAATAAGCTCCCTGCTGTTCCAGAGTAGAGGATACAGGTGGAGAAAAATCACCGCTGTGACTGTCACTATTTTCATCTCTACATGTGGTAGAAATTTCACTGTTATTATTAAACTAGTAAAACAGTATTAAAATAGTGGTCATAATGGCTGGCTGCACTGTACATAGACCTCCCCGCCACGTCCAAATTGCCACTGGAATGTATGGCTAAGTAATCTTACTTATATTTGATTATGTGGTTTCTGATAGTGTATAATGTTGTTGGCTACAAAAATAGACCAAAACATCCATGGTTGGGGGTCCAAGTAAGCTTAATTGGCCTCACTCTGTCTGGGTGTGTAGGATAGCGCTCCCTGTCCTCCCATCACTCATTGCCATGCTGGCCCATGGGGCATCTGTTAGCTGGAGTAATAAAATGGGTGGTTATATGTACATAGTTTGGCAGATCTAGAATATTTTTGTGTATCACTTATAAAGGTGAATGTAGAGTTGGACGTTTTGCTCACGGACTCATATTGGAGTAGTGTTGTGTGAATAGGAATCGAACACCACGGGGGTGGCTGGTTTGGTGGCTGCGGAGGAAGTATGTCATAGCTTTCCCCCACTCAGCTTAATAACACTGTGGGATGGGGACCGAGCTAATGGGCTAAATTGTTATGTAAAGTGGCCCTTATAGTCATGCGTGAACCACACCACACCACACCACACCGTGTGAAATTCTTTCTCTGCATTTAACCCATTCACCAAGTGAAGCAGTGGCCACCCAGGAACACTTGTTCAAAGGTACCTCAGTTGTGCCATTAGGTGATGGTGGCCTAGTGTGTAGGATACTTGCCTCTGGACCAAGAGGTCATGAGTTCAAATCCTACCTTCAGTGCACCACCACTGGGTTCCTGAGCAAGACCCTTAACCCCCAGTTGCTCCAGGTAGACTGCCCCCTATAGTTAGGGAATGGAATTCCCTTTGGATAAAAGCATCTGCTAAATGCCGTAAATTTAGGCATCCTGGGATTCTTAAACTATTTTACAAGTTTAATAATAACAGTCCTGGGATTCTAACATGACCTTCTGATTGCAGGGGCAACTCCCTAAGCACCAGGCCACCAGCTTCCCAAAACAAACAACCATGTGTTGGCTGGGAATTGTACCCGAGTTGACTGTTTGGAAGGCAACTATGGTCACCATTAAACCACCAACGCTCAATACCTTCTCATCAAGGACTCGACACTGGTCTTTCGCGTGACAGGTGGTGATACTGTCCACTATACTAACAAGGATGACAAATTCAGGGGAAAGTCTATAGCACTGTACAGTAAACTACTAATTATCTTCCATTACGTTTTACCAATAGTAGCCCCAAAACATCAAGGCATAAACAAAAAGGCAAACCCCAAAAACGTCTTGGTTGATCAGCCACATTTGGGAGATGGAGGGAAACTGTAAATCGATACATTTTCATGAAACGCACTTACTGTGCTGTTACATTGCACCACTGCAACCGCATTCAGCTTTAACCGCCCGGATGCTGAGCACAGGAATAGCGCATACGGCTCAATACCCACCGCGCACCACAGGTAGTTAGGCGGACTCAGGCTCGTCTATTACGTGACTGTAAGAAATATGAAGGGAAGAGTGGGTGGAAGTGAGAAGGAGACACAACAAAGCAGTCTGGCTCACGACTCGATGATTCAGCCACGTATCACTGAGGATTCATTCAGGGGGGGAAAAATGGAAAAGCATTACAGCATTCCGCCAACACTAAATTGAATGGCTTTCAAGACAACTGGGAAACTTCCTGTAATGTGGACCAGTTATGATCAACGAAAACACTGTTCAGAAAACCTGATATTGTGACAACAACTGCACAAGTGCATTCCTGTTGTCATAACCTTTCATAATCCTCTCTCTACTGATCAAATTCAGATTTTTTTCCCCCAAAAAAATAATGTCAGATGTTTAAATTTGCTTGAATAAAGTTACTGAGTGCTGCTTACAGATCTTGTTCTGACTGATTTCTTTTCCATTCTTCTCTTGAAATGACAAAACTCAGATATAAAACACAATTACAATACGCAACACTTCTCATTTTTAGTTTTTGCTGTTTGCTATATTTTTGATATGTTGCTGTCTGTCAGTATGTTTTTGCTGTCTGTCAATACCTCTAAAAATAAAGATAAATATGATCTTTGAAGGCTGCTGTCAGATAAAAGGAGATCTATGGGGGTATATTTTTATTTGCCAAGATGCAAACAATGTAAATGTGTCCTGCAAAGTATAATACGGCCCCTAAGGTCCGGTTTTGCAGTTTAAATGAGTTTTAAAGGGAAAAGAGCCATATTTGTACCTTCCAATATCCTGTTTCAGAGTAGAAGAATGAAATGAAAATGCTATTATGTAATAGCTCACACAGCCTCCTTTCAAAACACCGTCTTTTAAATGTATTCCTTGTTGAACTATTGGCTACGCTGCCCCCTAAAACTCTTGTGGTCGTTTCTGTATACACCTTAAATGAGCCTTATGGTTACTTCTGGCCAAAAGAAAACATAAGAAAACAAGCCATAACAACAGTATGTACTTAAAAAAAAGTGCTCAGAAGAATCACTTCATTCCAGTGGATTGTTCTTTAGAGAACCATTTTTGCAAATCAGATAAGAGTTCATTTTTCTGCAGTCTGTATATATGTGTATGTGTGTGTGTGTGTGTGTGTGTGTGTGTATACAGTATATTGTATATACTCTGTAAAGCACAGAGCTATAACACAACAGTAATCACATTCACTCCATCCCTTCGTCCACAGTAAAATCTCATAAATATAGAGAAGCTGCAGAAGACAGTGCTCAGCACTACTGAGGGGAGAGAGAGAAAGAGAGAAAGAGAGAGAGCAATAGAGAGAGAGAGATGAATAGAGGGGGAGAAGAAAGAGGAATAGAGAGAAAGGGGAACAGAGTGTGTGTGAGAGAGAATAGAGAATAGAGAGAGAATGAGAGCAAGAGAGGAATAGAGAGAGAATGAGAGAGAGAGAGAGGAATAGAGAGAACAAGAGAGAGGGGAACAGAGAGCAAGAGAGAGGTGAAGAGAGAGGAATAGAGATGGAGGGGAAGAGAGAGAGAGACAGGGAGAGAGAGAAAGAAGTAGAGAGACAAGAATAGAAAGACAGAGAGGAATATATATAGAGAGAGGTAGAGAGAGAAAGAGGGAGAGAGAGAGAGAGAGAGAGAGAGGAATAGAAAGATAGATAGAGAGACAGAGAGAGAGAGAGAAAGACTGCACTAGGATAGAGAGGTGTAGTGGTTTAAAGGTGCAAATGAAAAAAGGGACACAGTGTGATGGAGGGAGGGTGGAAGGGTGAAGAATGGGGTGGGGAAGAGAGTCAGAAGTAAAACATTTTTGTTTAATTTGTAAGCTTTGAAGCTGTAGGAGGTTACGAAGAAGAAATTAATATAAAATCTTTACACTATTGTTCTTTAGGGAACCAAACATAGATCTGCTGTGGCATTGCTGAAAGAACCCTCTGATGCATCTTTTTGTATCAATTTGTTTTTTTCTAGAAGTATTCACTCACTCTTTCTCTCTTCCTCCCCCCCTTCTTTCGGTTTAAAGCTGCTAAAAAAAAGCTGCTTTGTTAATTAGCATGCAAGAGGCGCAGGGTAATGAAATGAAATGTGACATGCCAATTTAATTTCAGCTGCAAACTGACTGTCGGGTGATCTCGCCTCAAAGTTTAAATATTAAATAAGGATTTTCTCTCCTTCTTTTTCTTTACTGCCCCCCTTTTTAGTCCCCCCACCCTCCTTCCCTGCCATCGTACTGTCTCCCTCATTTGCACCCTTAAACCCCTACAGCTCCTCGTGCTCAGGCTTTCTATCTTCCTCTGACCCCTTTTCCCTCTTCATCTCTCTCTCTCTCTCTCTCTCTCTCTCTCTCTCACTCTCTCTCTCTCTCGTCAGTAGTGCTGAGCACTGTCTTCTGCAGCTTCTCTGCATTTATGAGATTTCAGTATGGAGTAAGGGATGTGTTACGGCTCAGTGCAGGTGCTCTTGGATATTAATAAATCTAATTGCACCTACACATAATCTGTGTCTTGGTTGTTGTATATACATGAATTAACTTTCTGTATATTAACATTCATTTTCTGTAATGAATGTAAGGTGTGCGAGGCAGGGACTCACCCTGGGTGGGGTGGCAGCCCACCCATCTGTAGGTGATATATAGATATAATATATATATATATATATATGTATGTATGTATAGGCCAAGACAGAAGTGTGAAATGTTATTACAAGAAAATACTTACAACAAATGTATGCAAAACTTATGTTTCAAGTTTCATCAAAATAACCACCTTTTCTTGCCTTTATCACAGCAGCACAGATTTGCCACATCCCCTCCAGTGTTTCTTGGAAATAACTTGTGTCCGAACCCTCCCAGCACCTTTTCAAGCAGCAAACAATTCTGTCTTATTTGCTGGAGCTCATTTCAGGCTTATCGGTCCAGCTCATCCCCTGCAGCACAATGGGAGAAAGATCTGGAGACTTGGACATAATTCTCAAAACTTTTTGCTTTTCTTTGGACTGTATTTAATTTTGGCTCAAATTTGTACACTTGGGATCTGTTGAAGAATTAAGTTTTGTCCCATGATACATAAAGCAAAAGGAATAGTGTGATGTCGAAGAACTGAGAGACACTTTTTCCTTTTTCATGCTCCAACCTGATCCAAGTGCTCCAACGCGGACCTGATTTGTCTTCTTCAAAAACAATAGCTTGAGCCAGACTGTGAAAACCAGTCAATTACATGTGTTTGCACTATCAAAATTAGAGGGTGGGGCCCAAACTTCTGGCCTGTAGTGTGTGTGTGTATGTATATACTATGCACACACACATACAGACTGGAATATATACATATATATCTATACATATACATGTGTGCATGTGTGTGTATGTGTGTGAGTGGCACACAGCGGCCCTCTCGCTTTCTCTCAGAAGAGAAAAAGAACGTCTGAGGACTGAAAGAGGCTGAGGCAGCTCCACTAAAGAGGCTGTTGTGTAATGGCATCCCTGCAGCACGCAGATTCAAAAGGCCTCTCATGTGCCAAAGCCATGAGGCTCAAACCATGAACACTCGCAGTTTTAAACCCAAATTCTATGTGTGTGTGTGTGTGTGGTGTGTGTGTTGTGTGTGTGTGTGCGGCCATGTCTGTAGTCAGAGAAAGAAGCCGTATAATCAGCACACTGAGTGCTCTCGGGAGCTCAACAGGGAAACTTGACCCCTTGAACTACAGCCCCATTGTTCAGTCTTGAGACTTATCTTTCAGGAACTGCTGTGAATTACACTGGAGAGTCTGTGAAACTAATATGTAATGTGTGCAGTTATGAGCGTGCAGGAAGTGGGGTAAAAATAAAGAGGAATAGCTTATTCTTAAACAATACTTCCACCCAAAAACCTCATTTGTATATTCCCTTTGGAGTCTAACGAGACATGCTTGGTATGTAAAGTTTGCATCCTTAGTTTTGCACTGGAGCTATAAGGCTAATGTAGCTAACAAGTAATAAAAGCTTTTAGCTACAAGATCAAGAACATACTTCTCTCAAACTGCAGGTTTTAATCTTTAACAGACTTGCTTATGCCGTTTTTGACACTGTACAACATACAGTTCCTTATAAAAATGTACAACTAGACGCGATTCAGGCCTTTGCATGGTGGCTACTGCTCCTTTTAGCTATGCTATGTCCATTTTTACAGTTAACAATATCGCATACAGTGTCAGAAACCACACAAGCAAGTCTATTTGAGATTACTGAATACCTCCACACATACCTGTAGATAATATATGTAGATTTAAGCATGCACCAAGCGAGCATACACGTCCATTTACTTGTTAGCTAAATTATGTTCTAGCTTCAGGGCGAGACTAAACAATCCAGCCAAAGACCTGAGTTGGGTTTATTTGTCCATTTTAAGTTTTAGTGTGTCCTACATTGTCCATTTGGGGTAAGGGGAGGTAAATAATGCAAATTGTTTATAAGCAGAATCACAAAAATCTACTGTTAATCAAGGTTATGAGTGTAATTGCCCCCCTCAAGAGGATTTACAGCCAAACACGTGGGAGGATAAGTGTGCATATGTGTGTGTATTTGTGTGTGTATGCAAAAAGAGCAAGGTATTAACAAATGAAGGTGAGCGCGCATTACTGAAAATAAGCAAACGGTCCGTGTTTGCTCTGCATTTAGAGCCTCTCCGCACAGGCTAATAGCCGTCGAGCTAAACGTCGCATCCTGGAGCTCCTTTTCAAATTACCCTCTACGATTCCATCGTTTTGTCAACAAATCGGCTCCGCAGCCCACGAAAGCCTGATATCCGGATGGTTTACTCATGCACATCATTAAACTACAGCAGGGGCCCGGACTGACAGACCACGGCCGCTTGACGTGACATTAATACAACGGCGGAGAAGACAAGAGTGTCGACAACAGGACAGGGACGCTCATGTGGATGAATCAGCCCAGCAACACAGAAGGTCAAGAGGGCATCGCTATGCCAACACCGATGTAATCAGCCGCTGAGTCTGACGTGCCGGAGAGAGAGAGAGAGAGAGAGAGAGAGAGAGAGAGAGAGACAGAGAATATTAATATCCCAAGAGGAGAAATTCTGTTTTTTTCTCCCATCACCTCTCTGTCTCGTTTTCCTCTCGCTCTCTGTGCTGGTGAGAGATGAGTGTGTTATGAATACATTAGTAGCGCCAAGCAGGAGACAGACAGGCTGAGTGTGTTTGAGCGTGCGAGATTTGATCAAAACTCATTAGAATCCTGTATTTACTAAAAAGAAGATAAAAGGGAAAAAGAATGAGGGAGGAAAGGTCCATGTAAGGGAGAGAGCATGAGAAGGAAGGGAGCAGTCTGTGTGTGTGTGTGTGTGTGTGTGTGTGTGTGTGTGGAGAGGCAATACTAAAAAGGAAATACTAAGACATCCAAACTGTAGGAAGCAATGACCACTCTTTAAGTTGAAGGACAGCTGGGCAGCTGCAAAGTTGCATTTACAGTATGGATTTTTTATTAAATATTGATGACAGGTTTATTGTGTTTTTTACTGGTATTATGTATTACAGGTATTCTATGAGTATCTACGTGTAACAGTCTATGCCGACGTGTAACAATAGTGTGCCCCCTACACCGGTCAGCTACAACATTAAAACCACTGACAGGTGAAATGAATGACATTTATTATCTCGTTACGGTGGCAGCTGTCAGGGATGGGATATATTAAGCAGTTGAAGTTGATGTGTTGGAAACAGGAAAAAACTGGCAAGTGTAAGGATCTGAGCCACTTTGACAAGGCCCAGGTTGTGATGGTTAGATGACTGGGTCAAAGCATCTCCAACACAGCAGGTTTTGTGGGGTGTTCCCAGTACACAGTGCTCACTATCTATCAAAAGTGTTCCAAGGACGGACAACTGATGGACCAACGATAAGGTCATGGACTCCCAAGACTCATTTATGTATGTGGGAAGCGAAGGCTAGTCCAATCCTACAGAAGAGCTACTGTGTCACAAACTACTGAAAAAGTTCATGCTTGCAAAGATAGAAATGTGTCAGAACACACAGTGTATGGGGTTGCATAACTGCAGTACCCATGTTGCCCCCTGTCCACCACATACAATGGGCTGAACTGTATCAGAACTGAACCATAAAGCATTAGAAGGAAGTGGCCTGGTCTGATGAATCGCGTTTTCTTTTGCATCATGTGGATGATCAGGTATGAGTGTGTCACTTTCCTATGGATTAGATGGCACCAGGATGCACTAGGGAAAGAAAGTAAGAAGGTAGAGTACCACCTACCTAAACACTATTGCAGATCAACTACAGGGGGTCCTCGCCATACGACGATTCGGGTTTATGACCCTCACTCCCATAAAAACTTTTAAAAAGATGTGTTTCAGCTTACGCTGTTAGCCTCATACTTACTGACTACGTGAGTGAACTAGTTTGGTTGCAAGTGGCGGAAGCATACACAGTAATGTGGCATATGTGTGAGGGAGTTGGCATCCTTTTCCTTTTTCTGTGGCTTAGTTGTGTTTTCATGTTGTAGATTATGATTTTACAGCTGTGTTAGGATCAGTAAGTGACTTACACTAGGGTGTGTTTCGACTTTCGGTTTACATCACTAAGGGGACTTATTATGGTCTTTGAACAAAATCACTCTCACATTAAGAGATATCACCAGGTTTATTCTTCACAGTTTCAGTCCCATTCAAAACACGCCGTTTCAGGGCTCTGTCCCTTTCCTGCAAATA
>JBBPCY010000039.1:3329075-3348690 GCA_037974405.1 Brachyalestes nurse | reverse complement strand
GGAGGAAAGCACAGACCTAGCTCCTCGTATCGTCTCATTTTTGGACCTGCCGAGCGAACGATGCCTGGTTAGCAGCCGCTAACACAGAGGCGAAAAGGCAACAAAACTCATGCTTGTAAATTTAGTTCCGCTTTACTTCAATCGCGTCTTCTCCGTCGTACCATGTATTCTCCGTACGACATCATGTACCGAACCGTGACGAACCAGTAGTGTGATTTCGTCATCCAGTCATACTGATAATAATAAAACGCAAGAACCCAGTATTCTAAAGCGCATGGTGCTGGATTGGGTACATTTTTAGCAGACAAATGTATCCATTACAAGGTAAGAGAGGTGTTGCAAAAGCACAAGAGTGTTTGTTTCTGTCTCCTGTGTGTGTGCTATTAATGACTTGAAATCCATAACCAGAGTGAACTGCATATGAATCAAAACCAATTATTTTTGTTATTTTACTGTTATTCATGACTGAGATTCACTATCTCTTAATTCTCCGCTCACAGTCACTCTCCCAGTGGGATGCTGCAGAAGGTGGTCATTATTGTGGCCCCTGAAAGGGAAAAGTCACTTGACAGGAGTCAGACAGATACACATATGTGACTGCACACTGCATTCAAAGTTATTAAATTCTGCATAAATGCGGCAAGTGATTAAAATCGATTGTGCCGCCCAGGGAATAATTATGGAAAATGACTGTTGTGTTGCTCATGCGGTAGCGTGTTGCGTTGTTACATTACTTGACGGAAGTAATGTTTTTTGCAATCTGAGGCGTGACTAAGTCCATGCTATTGTGCTATAAATCCCCAGATCTTTTCTGGGATTAATTCTAATATTCAGTGTGCATTATACGGATGCATAATTGACAAATGAGCTGCCGCTTTCTTATACAATTAAAGTAGTTTTGTTTTTCTTCAGTTAAGCATCTAAAACTTCTCTCAGCCGACTCAAACCACATCCAGCTCTTCATTAAGACAACATGGCGTCCAGGTTACAACAGAATACAGTGTATGAGGCTCACTCCCACTTCCACTGGGATTGCACCGTAAGCCTCGTACTTACGGACTACGTGGGTGAACTAGTGTGGTGGATGAATACGCAGTAACGCGGCGTATGAGTGAGGGAGTTTTCCTTTTTCTGTGGCTTAGTTGTGTTTTTTTTTTTATTTTACAGCTATGCCAGGATTATTATGTGACTTAGACTATGGTTCGTTTCGACTTACACTAAAATTCGGGTTACATCACTGTCATAGGAACAGATCTGTGGTGGATCGAGTCGACTAGTCGTTTGATGACGTCATGATGACACAGCGGAGGAACACAGGTGTCCAACACTGAGCAACTTTTTCTAAATTTCTCTGTAACATTAACAGTAAACACGACAAATAAAAAAAACAAAACAAAGGCTGATACCTTGAATTTTCTGGTAAATTTAAGAAAGTGGGAACAGTTTAAGCTGTGGTGCCACTCAGCGTCCTCTGGACTGGACGAGTCCCTGCAACACTAGCGTTAGCCATGTTAGCTAGCGTTAGCCATGTTAGCTAGTGTTTCAGATGGCTGTGCAGAGCACCGGTACTGTCACTGTACTTTAACACCGACTTGCAGATTGTGCAGGTCTCCGTGCTGTTTGTGTGTTTGGAGTGAAGTACCTCTACACATGCGATGTGTGTCTGTGTTCTCTGCTGCATGTCTCTCGCCTCGTGTTTAGATTCCTATTGCGCCAACGGTACCGCCCCTTTTTATGAAGGGACTATAATAATTGGTTAAGTCACGCAGCGCGTGTCAGCATCAGCCAATCAGAGGCAGAGATTGCATTGTGTACACAAACGACAGCAGAGAGAGGAAAAAACACTCGACTAGTCACTTCTCTCAGGAGACTCGTGCCTCTGAAGTCGACTTTCGTATTAATGCCCTATATGTATGTATGTATTAATTCTGGGCAACGATAACATTTTTTTATTGTTTCACAGAAACATGGTTTTCACCCACATAGTCCGTAAGTACGACGCCATACAGCATAAGCCAAATTACTCAAGTCTCAAGTTTTTTTGGGAGTGAGCATCATAAACTCGAAATGTGGTATGTCATATTGGTGGCAGCTCACCGCTTCACTTGGTGAATGGGTTAAATACAGAGAAAGAATCACACTATATGCTTTGGTGTGTTCACGCATGCCTATGAAGGGCAACTTTCGTAAAACCCACACTGCAGGTTTGTGTGGAAAATAAGGAAAGGTGGTGACAATCGACGCATCACAGCACTGAGGAACATCCAGCAAGTTCATTTTAATATCATCAGTGAAACTTAAATTTCAATAGCTCACATTAAACTAAGTGTTCTGCCTATTTCATTTAATGTCACCAAACTGGTTGGGCTTTTGACCTTTTTATGTAAACATCATAGCTACACATCATTGATGTAATATTCCAAAGACTCTTTTAACTGAGATGTAATAGATTTATGGATTGTATCAGTAATATGAATTTGTCCATGTAAACCTGAACCTCATTAACCACACCTGATTAAACTCAGCGAGTCTGTAAAGCCTTTGTGAGCTGAACTCAGATGGTTAAAGGAGAGTAAATGCTGATATCTGCAGAAGTGTGGTCCTCCAGGGACTCGTCACAGGTTTGGCACCAGTCGATTTGGGCTTAGATGGAACCATAGATTGTTTATGAGAGCCAGAAGGTAATGGGCTTGCAGTCTTCCTACCTTAAGGGAAGGTTATCATTGGGCAATCGGCTCACTTCAGTGACTTGTCTTTGTATTTGTTCATTTCAAACTCAGAAAGTCTTCAGGCTGAGATGATTTAGGAATCTGAAAGATACATTTAGAAAAAAGCAGTGTTGTTTGTCAAGCCATGTAGCTCACTTGTTTAAGCTGTGATTTCAGAAACGTGAGGTCATGGGCTCAAACCCAAGTCTTGCATGTCACACTTCATCTAAAAGTCAAATATCCAAAATCTCTGGCACCAAATTCAAATCAAATCACTTTGATTGTCACCTCACATGGTACTGGTACAGTACATATGAGTGAAATTCTTGTGTGTAAGCTTCTCAAGCAATAGTGGCATACAAATAAAGGAAATAAAGAATAATAATAATATACACATGAATGAATAAATATGCACACTAATATATATGCATACGAGGTACAAGTATATGAAGAGTTAGTGGTCAGTGTTCAGTGTTCGGTGTTCAGCAGTCTGATGGCCTGACTGTCCCTCAGCCTGCTGGTTCGGGACCCAACTTTGTTTCTCACAGTTTAAGGTACACTCTTAAAATCAGAAGGTTGTGAGATCAAACCTGAGTCTTTAACTTTGTCTTGCACATCACACTTCTTAAATAAGTTAAACAGCTTGTCAAGGCCAGTAGCTCACTGGCTTTAGCTCTGGTCTTAAGCTTGGAAGGTTGCAGGCTCTGATCAGTGTCTTACTTTTAATTTCTTGTATGTCACACTACATCTGAAAGTCAAATGTCCAGAAATAAGTGGAGGCCCTGGTCTGGCTCTATAGTGCACTGGTTTAAACCAGTGGCTCAAGTCCAAAAGGTTGTGGGATCATATCTGAGTTGTCTCAGATTATATCTTGCATGTCACATTCATCTGAAAGTAAAATATCATATAAAAGCCTTTGTTCTTAAGACCACTGCAAATTAACCATTTTATTTAGTCTGAAAGTTTCTTCGGAAAGTGAAATGTTTAAAAAAAAAAAGGGTTCTAATCAGAGCCTTTAGCTTTATGTCTTGAACATCAGACTGCATCTGAAAGTCAAATTTCCACACAAAAAAAAAATAGCAAGCTGTGGGATCCTGTGGCTCAGTGGTAAAAGCACTGCCCCTAAGACCCAGAAGTTGTGGGTTCTAATCGGAAACCTTAGCTTCATGACTTGAACATCAGATCACATCTGAAAGTCAAATTTCCAAAAAAGGCATGCTAGCTGGGGGATCCTGTGGCTCAGTGGTAAGCATAATGCCTCAGAGACCAAGAGAACGTAGGTTTTAATCAGAGCCTTTAGCTTTATGTCTTTAACATCAGACTGCATCTGAAAGTCAAATTTCCAAAAAAAAGGCATGCTAGCTGGGGGATCCTGTGGCTCAGTGGTGAGCATAATGCCTCCAAGACCAAGAAAATGTGGGTTTTAATCAGAGCCTTTAGCTTTTTTTCGAACATCAGATCGGATCTGAAAGTCACATTTCCAAAAATGGCACGTTAGCTGTGGGATCCTGTGGCTCAGTGGTAAAAGCACTACCTCCAAGATCCAGAAGTTGTGGGTTCTAATCAGAAATGTTATCTTTGTCTTTTTCCAAAATAAGGCATGCTAGCTGCGGGATCCTGTGGTTCAGTGGTAAGAGCGATGCCTCCAAGATTGGGAGGTCCTGAGCAAGGGTCTCCACAAACACCAATACTTAAGAAAAGGGGGAAGACTCATTATCAGAAGAATCTTTTTTTGATGCTGGAGGAAATTGCTAATGAAAGTGAAAGTGAAAGTACAATTTGTAATTTAACTGTCACTTTATTTTTGCAGAGGATAGAACACAAATGATTTGCAACATTTTACTTTCACTTTTGGTTTCACTTTCACTTTAGTGGACAGGTTTAGAAGTGCTGGCTTCTTTGAAGTTTGGTGCTCTGGTTGGTCCTTTGGCTTCTTGTTGACAGAACAAGAAGACTTGGGCGGACTGAACAGAACAAGGACTTTATGAGCTCTGGATAAGATCACTGGTAAAGAGAGTAGTGTGACTTTCATTAAAGCATTTTCCGCAGCAGCTTGGTTTCAGTTGGTGGATCATCAGTGAGGTTCTGGCGACTCCCATTTGTTTTGTAAACCTGTTTCTCTGACAGCATCATGTGTTTTAATCAAAAGTAATGTTGATTTGCCACAAAATCTCCCAAGTACACACACACCACACACACGCTGTTCCAGTTTCATGAGTGTAGAACTTATGGTCAAGCACCACTTGTCTTTTTGTGGAACATATTTTATTCATTTCAGACAAGACTGACATCAGTACATATAAGAATGGAACATTTGCATTTTTACCAATTCATTTTATATTGTATAAACTCACAGAAAGGGATCTTTGCATGAAGCCACAGAACTTTTCTGGTTTCCCCAAAGAACCTTTCAGTCGATTGTTGAGAATCACTTTTGTAAACGAGATGTGTCAGTAAAGTTTAAAGAACCTCCATATAACATAAAGGGCATGGTAAATAATCTTTATATTACACGATGTCCTTTAAAAACCTTTAAAAGGTTCTTCACACTCCTCACATTTACAAGCCTGTTTGATCAGAAAGTAAAATAGTTCTACTGAGTCTTTCCAATAAGAATTTTTTTTGTCAATCCTGGTTGTATTAGTGCTTTCCCATCTTCACCAAACCCACTTCGACACAGTAAGGGCTTGATAACCAGCTGATTCGTTGGACCGCATGTGTTGGAAGCAGTGAAAATGCTGTGCAGGGCAGTGTGCCTCAGGAACTGGAAAACACTGTTTGAATGTTATATATGTTCATATCTTATATATGTTGCACCGTGGTTCATGGAGAAATATACCTTGAACTGTTTTAGAGCAGTCTTGGGAGCTCAGAATTCCAGTGGACCACCTGATATACCTGTCCCAGATCATTATGTCCTTCTGAAGACCTTGATTGGCTTGGTCAGATTCATTTGTGTGCTAGAAGGTGGATCCCCAGGAGGAGGGTTGATGACCACCTGGTGTTACAGCAGACCTGCCTCCAACACAGAACTAGTAACAAGCTACTGAGAGGAAATGGGTTTGTTAGAAGTGCTTTTAAGTCCTGCTCCTGCAGAGTTTTCACTGCTCCCAACACACCTGATCCAACCAACCGGCTCCTTAACACACCTGATCCAACTAATCAGCTCCTTAACACACCTTTACTGTGTTTAAGTTTGTTTCTTAAATAAGGGAAAGCACTTAAATAAGTAGGGCACCCAGGAAGGAAACCCCACAATCTGGAGGGCAGTAGTGCTCGAGGAAGAAGACTGAGGAGATTCAGATATTCCAGTATTTCTCAACCTTGGTCCTGGAGGCCACCCTGCCCTGCACGTTTAAGTTCTTTCACTTCTTTAAGAAACCACTTCAGCACAGAGGGGCTTGTTAACGAGCTGATTAGTGCTGATTAGTGGATCAGGTGTGGTGGAAGCAGTGAAAACATCTCAATGTGCAAAGCTGGTCACCTGGACCAGGATAGAGACAATTAGACTTCTTTGTAGGGCACTACTACTTCTGTCCAAACAGAATCCATTTTAATTACAGCTTTGACTATATATATATATATATATATATATATATATATTATTGTGGGGAAGGCACGACAAAGGCTGTATTTTCTCAAGAAGGGCCCACCTCTCCCAAACCCTGCTGAGTAACTTCTACCGCTCCACCATTGAGTCTCCTGACCTACTGCTGTACAGCGTGGTACAGCTGCTGCACAGCGGAGGACAGGAAGAACCTGCAACAGGTGGTGAGAACAGCAGAGCGGGTGATTGGGACCACACGACCCCCCCCTTAGACACATTTACACCAGCAGACTCCAGTGGAAAGCCAGCAACATCATTAAAGACCCCCCACACCCCGGACAAGCTTTTATCCTCAGGCAGTAAACTATGCTCCCCACCCAATTGATGACACTGTGCAATATTTACTTACATGACTGTTCAATATAACTGCATGTGTATTATTTATTCTCAGAGCAGGTCTCAGACATTGTGCAGACTCCATTTTGCACCTTATATTGTAAAGGGGCTGACTACTGCTGGTTTGTATTGTATATAGGGTTTTCTTTTTTTCCCTTCCTTTGTGTTTTGTTAAATTTTACATTTACATTTAAAGTTTTCTATTTATTTATTTATTTTCATAATGATGCTGCCACAACAAGCTACCAAACTGTTTTTCCATTGTTCCTGCAACAGTGACAATGAAGACTATTGTATTCTATTCTATTCCATTTTGAAAGTTTGTTGCTTTTTTGTGCTCCTGGGTGAGCGCAGCCTGGCTGGATTTCACAGGGGGTCACATATTAGACATATACGGACAAAAGTATTGGGACGCCTGACACCAACACTGCCTGTTACACCAACACTGCCTGTTACACCAACAGAGACTTCAATGAATATGGAGTTGGTCCCCCTTTGCAGCTGCTGACCAACTCGGAAGGCAAGACATACTTTGTCGTTTGTGTATAGGGACACCGTGAGTGGAGCTGGTAAAAATGAATGCTAGGTGTAGGTAGAAGAAATGTTACTAAATGACTGAAACTATAATTTTCTGTTAATTTCAGGTGCAGTTTCAGGTCAGCCTGAAGTGGGAATAGAAGCAAAGGACAGATAAATTAACGAGGAGGGAAGAAGACAAGATCAAGATGTCCGCATAACAGCTACAAGCGATTTCGTCTGTTGTATTCATAATGAACAGACTCTCAAGCCTGCCTAAATATCTACTTTTTATATGTTGTACTCATCCTACTTTACAGCATTCTTGCTGTTCCAAATGTATTTTCCAGCGCCTATCTACACATCCACTAGAACATGAGGATGTCATTACTGCTGCAGAAAGTGCAACACCAGTAATATCATCTTTCCATCATAGACCATGGTGGCAGATGGGACCTGGAATTGCCAATCTGTAGTCCAGGAGGAGGACTTCATCTCAGCCTTAGCATTGCTCCATTCACTCCACTTCGTGGCTCTGTGAACCACTTCAGCTTCCCTCTCCTCTGTCTTCACCTTCTCAAATTCTCCATGACAAATTAGCAGTGGTGGTGGAACCAGGTTTGCTTCTGACAAGAGTGTGGCATTTCTCTCCACTAACATTCTCACATTTTTCTATTTCCTTCTGTTGTTTCATTGTTATATATCTTTCCCTACTTTTTTCACCTTCCTTGCTTTGAACAGCTCCTTAGATGAGCTTGACATCCTTTATGAGGAGCTCAAGTCTCTTCCCCAATGACGGAACCCCACTCTTTCTCTTCACTGACTTTAACCTTCTTTTAAACAAGCGACAGTCTTCCTGTCTCTCTCAGTTATCATCCTTTGACCTTGTCCTTAACCAGTCTACTTCAGATCAGGCAACAAACTGCACTAGATCTTCAGCAGATCGTCTCCATCATTAAACATCACAGTAACTTCCTTGACTTACAATAGTCAAACTTAGTGATGATGAAAAAGCGAACACATACCTGGGATACCTGAGAGGTCAAGTAGAACCAATCTTGATGCCTGGAACTTCTGAGCAACTGCCATGAGGCCATTTTCTGTAGAGTGTGCCAGTTTGAAAGCCAAAATGGTTGGGATCAAGCAATTTCCTTTGGTGCAGGACCTGTTGCACATTGTGAACAGCTCTCTGAACTCAGGCATTTTTCCAGCACTGTTGAAAACCGCAGTTATTAAACTCCTCCTGAAGAAGCGTAATTTAGACGCGTCTGTCCTTAACAGCTATAGACCCATTTCTAATCTTCCCTTTATAAGCAAGATTCTGGAGAAAGTAGTTTTAATCAAATCAGTAATTATCTGGACACAAATAGATTTTTTGATGACTATCAATCAGGTTTCCGTGAACATCATAGCACAGAAACTGCTCTTGTTAAGGTACTAAATGATGTTCACCAGAATACAGATGCAGGAAAAATAATTGTACTGGTGCTGTTAGATCTGAGTGCAGCCTTTGACATTGTTGACCATAATATCCTGCTAGAAAGGCTTGAAAACTGGGTTGGGCTTTCAGATACGGCCCTTAGTTCCGGTCATACATGGAAGGCAATGTATGACCGGATTTTGTCTCAATCGGCTCATGTGAATCGGAGAAAACTGCCATGCCATATGGAGTCCCTCAAGGGTCCATTCTGGGTCCTGTCCTATTCAATCTGTACATGCTTCCTCTGGGTCAAATTCTTAAAGAGAATGGTGTGTCTTGTCATAACTATGCAGAGGACACTCAGATCAATTTAGGTCTATCACAAAGTGACTTTGGCCCAATTGACTCATTGTGTCAGTGCCTTGAGACAGTATATAACTGGATGCATCATAATTTTCTCCAATTAAATAAAGACAAAACGGAGATTCTTCTGTTTGGTAATAAATTCTTTATGCAGCTCGCTGCTGAAACAAGCTGCCCATTATCTGCACCAACTGTGGCCAGCTTTAAAAAGCTGCTAAAAACAACACTATTCTCCTCCTCCTTCATTTAAATTGCACTTTTATCTCACTTTTAATGTTCTTTTATGTATTCTTAAATATTTGCACTTTTACTGCACCTTTAATGTTCTTTTATGCACTCTTTTACTTCTGTTATCTTGTTTCTAATTTTTCTTTATCCTTATTTTAATTTACATTTCTGTAAAGCACATTGAATGACCTTCTGCGTACGATAATGTGCTATACAAATAAACTTGAACTTGGGATTCCTTGACTGCTCAAACCATCACTTTCCATCTTTCCTTCCTTGCCCTTACTTCCCACATCACCACCACATCCTCTTCCACTACTCACTACACGCTACACTCCATTCTTCTCAACCATTTTAACTACCCTTCCACATGCTGACTCATTTTCCTCTCTCATCTGGGAAACAGTGACAGATCCCTTCTATTCACTTCCTTCTTCAGTTAGCCTCTACTGTCCTCGCATCTCAAGGCTAACAAAATCTTCTATACCTGCCCCATGCCTGACAGATATGCTGTGTAGTAACCGGGGAGAGCCAAGAATAGCTGAATGAAGGTGGCGGAAATCATGAAATTGTTTCAGATCTTCACTCTTACAGATATCCCCTATTCAGGTTTTCCACAGAAGTAACAGGAAATATAAGTTATAAGCCAAAAACCTCCATTTAAGGAAAAAAGAGCACACGCAAAAAAGAGGTTTTAGTGGCATATCTTAGCCAGGGAAAGACCTACTGCCATGAAATTTGACAGGCTTATAGATCTCTTCTAGACCTTTCCAGTGATCCCTTGCATGAATCTCTGCTTACCAGGGAACCAAAGAGGCAGGTTCACGAACTTGAAATATCTGAGCCCCATAGCTTGGCAGGGCAAATATTCAGCGAACACAAACCTTACAGGCTTGTAGACCTTGATTCGGCCTTCCCAACAAGCCCACGCATGAAGCTCTGCTTTCCGGGGAATCTTTCTACACAGAGAAACTGAGAGCACCTGTCCATGCAAGGTCTTTGCCACTCTCTCATGTCACCCAGACCTTTGCTTACCCCTAGGGACTTTTGAGAACTCTTTGAGAAGAAGGTGAACATAATCAATTCACCTGTTTCCTTTCTTCCATCACTTCTCATCCCCTTGCACTTCATCCCTTTACTTGTTTTTCTCTTTCCGTAGATGATTTCCTACAGCTGCCAATATCCAGCAGTACACCTGCCTGTGTGACCCCATCCCATCCACAATTCTCAAGACAATCTCACAGGACCTGCCACCCATCATTTCTTCCATCACAAACCGCTCCTACTTCTCAGGTCATGTACCATCCGCACTTAAGACAGCAACAAAACCACAATGGGCAGCTCTGACATCAACAGCTATCGACCAGTATCACTCATGTTTTTTCTCTCTCAGTAATTCTTGAATGTTCTATGTATAACATACAGTGTCTTACTTGATCCCAGCCCCTTGATTCCAACCAGGCTTCGTTGGAAGCCTGGCTTCGAACCGGCACATTCTACAGGATAGGCCTTGTGGCAGTCACTCACAAGTTCCATGCAGGAATATCGGTTGTACTTGACCTCTCAGCAGCCTTTGATTGAGTACACCACAATGTTCTCCTGTCTGTCATCTCAAGCCTCGGAATCCCAGGTACTTGTTCAATTTCTCATCATCTCTAAGCTTGACTACTGCAACTCACTCCTAGCTTTCCTTCTCGTGCGAACCATTACACCACTGCAACTGATCCAGAATGCAGCAGCACGTCTTCAATCAAGTTCACTCACATCACTTCGATTCATTGAGTACTAATTCAGAACTTGCTGAAAACTGCACTTTTATGATACAAGCACTAGAATAGTGTTACTGTATTGTTCACTTTTTTTTTGAAGATATCAGCATTGACTCTTATTCTAACAGCTTCTTAACTCAAGGGGATTTTGGATGATTTTGTTACAATTAAAAAGTAATTGATCAATAAATTGTGATGAATCACTTTAATCTTTTGTCAGCAATACTACAAAAACTAAAAGTAAACACAAATATTAAAAGACCTAAATGTACAACACCAGTACAACAGTAGGCAACTTACTGTTCAGCCCTATTTCAGAAGGTTGCACAGAAAATTGTGTGCTCCGAGTGGGTGAAGTAGAGCTAATTTGACTAAAGGATTAAAAATGACATGACTAATGCAGTGGCTGTATAATAATGATAGAGGAACACAAGGTCATGTACTGTGAGTCATATTATTGTGACATGATTATAAATAGTATAAATATGCATCCTGCTCCTTCTGTCTTGTGATGTTACACTTTACAGTGTCGTGATTATTATCAGTTTTCTAAATCTCTGAACAACTGCACGTTAGAAACACAAGTTTAAAAAACTTACATAGAGCCTCTAAACGACAACAACTAGAAACTACATAAACTTCACTGCAACAAGTAGCTGATAAGATCTATTAGACATCCACAGTGACCACCACACACCAACATTCTTCACCAAACACCAACATTCTTCACCAAACCTCCACATTCTCCTTCATGCATCAACATTCTTCACCAAACATCCACATTCTCCTTCATGCATCAACATTCTTCACCAAACACCCACATTCTCCAGCACACACCAACATTCTTCACCTACACCAAACACCAACACTCTCTGCCAAACATCCACACTGTCCACCACACTCCAACATTCTTCACCAAATATTCACACTGTCCACCACACACCAACAGTTCTAAATCAAACATCCACATTGTCCATCATACACCAACAATTTTTCACCAAACATCCACACTGTCCACTAAACACCAACATTATTCACCAAACATCCACACTATCCACTAAACACCAACATTATTCACCAAATATCCACATTGTCCACTAAACACCAACATTCTTCACCAAATATCCACATTGTCCACTAAACACCAACATTATTCACCAAATATCCACACTGTCCACTAAACACCAACATTATTCACCAAATATCCACATTGTCCACTAAACACCAACAGTATTCACCAAATATCCACATTGTCCACCGCACACCAACATTCTTCACCGAACACCCTCATTGTCCACCACACACTGAACATCAACATCCTCCACACCCACGCTGTCTACTAGATACCAACATTCTTCACCAAGCACCAACATTTTACAGATAATAACCACACACTCAGGGAGAGGGTGTGTGGAGAGCACTGGGTTGGTGTGATCTGGCCTTCAACCCTTAAAAGTCACAGTTTTTGCCAGCAATTAAAAGGCTATTTCATTGTATTCTTTAAATTCTTGTATCTCACTGAAACAAATGGAGAAATTTCATTGAAGGCTGTAAACCTTTGATCCCTATCACATTTGTGTTTGTAAGTAGGAGAGGAGATATTTTATTTTGATTTGAACTAGATGACCTGACATTACTAAAAATTAGTAAATTAAAAAAGTTATTACATTTAAATAGAATAGTAACAGCAACTGGAGTTAAGGTCAGGGCCTGAAACTAAATTAATTCAAATTCTGACCTCAGTGGAGCAGTCAGTGATGAATGGCAATCTCAGTCTGTCTTAGTGTTAAACCTACCTAAACACACATTTCAGCTAGCCCACATTAAGTTAGCCCTAATCTGGGTATTTAATGGGTCAGGGGGTATAGCCAAGAAAGATGTGAAGTGTGAGGAGGGCCATGACATGCAATATTTCACATATTATTTTGTTGAAAGCTGGGTTATAGAGAGGCAGTAAGTACTTCATTTCAGTTGAAGAATCCCCAGCCTTCAGCAATGAGCCAGCCAGAAAATATTCTGCCTGAAAATACTGCAGTCTTTAAAGTTAACCAAATTTATGAGAGGTCTGAACCTCTTGTCAAATGCCAAGAAAATCACAGTGCATGATGTGACATTATGGCCCCTGTAAAGAAAGGATATTCTCCCAAAAAGCCTGAGCCCATTGTCTGAAGAATAAGAACGGAGTGAGTGTCGAAGATGGAAGTTGAGATTTTGGAGAGGGATTTGCATAAAGATAAAGAAAAAAAAACGTATTACGGTCGATAAATGGAATTAAAGAACTTTATTTCCCAAGAAAACGTACCCTTAATATTTTGAATCAATGTGATGAGGTAATAACACTTCTGATCAGAGTTCAGTAAAACTGAGTATGAGCACACAAAGATTATCCACCTTTTCAGAAGGAAAAGAAAAGCTTTTCATTTTTAACACTGGATCAGCAAGTCTCAAAGAGTTTTCCCCAGAACCTGCGGCTGGAGATTTCTTTCATTTGTTTTTTTTCTTTCCCCCCACTTCTTTCATACCTGTGGTTTTTCTCCTACAGTTTCAAAAGAATATCTTAGCACTGATATTCTTTCTGATATTCTTTCTGATGTGCTTGGAGTTCGATGCTCTGCCAATCTTTAATTAAAATCTGGAACTACATCCCTGTGGGCAGCACACACTACACCAGAAGAGATGTTTCCTGTCACATTTGCAGCTTCCTGACACTTTTTGCCTTTAAATATTGCTATCTCGGCAATCGATTTTGCTGGATATCAATTCGCTTTTGAACGCTGTTTGCTCCCAACGTCGATTTAGATTACACTTTAGGCTTTGTGGCTGTGAGTTAGTGCAGATTGTTTTGGGATAATTTCTAATGAAGCCCCGAGATGGCGAGCAAGAGCATCTATAAAATGAGAGGATTCATATATTTTCATTGTGAAGCATATGAGGCATGAAATCAACACAATCACAAACAAATCTCAAGCCCCATTTCTTCTTCTTGGGACTAAGCCATGCCGTAAACAATTATAATGCTAATGTACTTCCTACCAACACCACCTACTGTGCCCATGCAGGTGACTGAACAGGTTTTAGTGGCAATTAGTCCAGAGCTGATTGCAAATGAAGAGGACTGTAATTTAGTTTTAATTGAGAATAGTCTTGGAATACACACCGATCAGCCATAATAATAAAACCACCTGCCTAATATTGTGATGGCCCCCTCCACGAGACATTGGAGACATTCCACGAGACATCCCTGAACTGTATTTGCAGTGTGGCTGCTAAAAGAGGCCACAGGCATTACACTGTTAACATGACACTGTTGCGATGAAGGGGTGAACATGGTCTGCAGCTATGTTTAGGTAGCTGGTAGGTGTGAAAGTAACATCCACATGAATACCAGGACCCAAGGTTTCCCAGCAGAGAATCACACTGCCTTCTTGTCCTCTTCCTAGAGTACATCTTGGTCAGCTGGTGGCTGTCACATCTAGGCAAGGCATGCTCAAACAGGAGGCACAGATGCAGACTTCCGACATGATACTTTCTCTATTGAACTCCAAAACAAAACGAAACCAAGGCACAGTGGCTAGAAAACACAAAAACTCTATAAGACTTCTCTGAACAAAGACAAGAGTAGGAGTGATGGAGAACGGACACGTAGCAGAACAGAAAGCAGGCTTTTAAACAGAAATACAAACTCAAAACACCTGATAATAATAGCTATAATGATAAGTGCCTTATCCTGGCCAGCTGAGCACAGGATGAGGCCACGCCCTCAGTCAAACTAAAAGTTGCCCTTTAGTTCAGGAGCAACAGCGGCCTCCAGTGGCCGCTCACTGGGGACGTTACAGTGGCCTAGTGGTTAGGGCATTGGTCCTGCGATCAGAAAGTCGTGAGATTGAATCCCAGGACTGCTAATGGCACCTCTGAGGTACCCTTGAGCAAAGAACCATCCCCATACACTGCTCCCCATGCGCTGTGTTCCTGGCTGCCCACTGCTTCACTTGTGAATAAGTTAAATACAGAGAAGAATTTCGTGTCTTCTGGTGTGTTCATGTATGTCAGAATGGTCACTTTACTGATGCCATTTCTTCCCCAGGTAAATGACATACACGCAGCCATCTACATGATGCAAAAGTAAACACGACTCATCACAACAGGCCACATATTTGCACTGTATCATGGTCCAGTTCTGATGTTTACAAGCCCATTGTAGGGTGGACAGGCTAGCCTTCACTCCTCTCCCATATCAGTGAATCTTAGGCGCTCACGACCCTGTCTTCAGTTCATTGGTTGTCCTTCCTAGTACCACTTTTGATAGGTACTGACCAGTACACCCATCAGGAGCTGCTGTACTGAAGATGCCCTGACCAAGTTGTGTAGCCATCAAAATCTGGCCCTTGTTAAAGTCCCTCAGATACTTACACTCACTCATTTTTCCTGCTTCCAACACATCAGTTTCAAGAACTGACTGATCACTTGCTGCCAACTATATTCCACTTATTGACAGGTGCCACCGTAACAAGATAATAAATGTTCACTTCACCTGTCAATGGTTTTAATATTGTGCCTGATAGGTGTAGTTGAGTTTCACTTAAACAACTTTTTGTGTAATGAATATTTCATTATTACATATATATTTTAATATATAAAATTTTCTGAAAATATAAAGGTGCCAATATGGTTTCTTATGAAGCATCCTTGCTTCCCTTAAGAACATTCCTGTAGATGGTTTCTTGAGCAATAACATGTATGACATCATTTGAAGTTTAAAGAATCAACACATAATGAAAAGGCTGTATGTCAGTTAAACATTACGTCATTCATTGCAGTGCCTCCTTGGGGTAAGCAGGTGTCATTGCAGCCTGAAGTGAATGGGAGAGGATGATGGACGCACATATCAAGTTTGCTGTCTGTCCAGGCAAGGTCCACTTATTTTCAAAGGGGCCGAGCCATCCTGTTACAATTAGTCAATTAAGTCAACCAGTGATTAAAATTTATCTTTAGTAACAATTAGATGGAATTCTGTCCTTCAGTATGAAACATGTTTTTTTGGTAAAGTCTTTAAAGACTAGCTTATATTTTTAGTAATATATTTAAAAACTTTGTGAAACTATTTGTGTTTTTTTTGTTATGCTATGTCTGTTTTATCCTTTCATTTTAAATATTAAATTAAATAACATAAATCATGTTTTAAATAACTATTTTAAATGTAATCAAATTATTAAAATTATTAAAAAAAACCCCACATAAACCAATGGTCACACATCAAAGTCATTCAGAGTGGGTTCGGTGTGAAATTGTTCTATGTAGAGAAATTGACCAAATCTGATTTCTTTACAGTGGTGGTGACTGGACCCAGGCGTCAGAGACAAATGAACTTACACTTCTTCAAGTTTTCTTTGTAATGTCCAAGATTTTCTTTGTATGTTTCCTTTGGGGACTATTTTGCCTCACAGTACCTTTCACGCATTATTCCGCCAATGAATGGTATTGAATAGGCCCTAAACTTTCCTTTAAACTATGGTAAAAGAATGTCTTAGGCATAGTACCACTTACTGTAAAAATACATTGTGCTAGAGCCTTTAAGGCCATTAACCACCACTGTGACTCAGCAAGCAACATCAGCTCATTCACATCACATTAACCTGAAGGAAAATCACGTCTCAACTACTTAATTATGAAAAAAGAAAAAAGTGCAGTTCCCCTTAAAGTCAATTTTAGCCCAAAAAAAACTGGTAAGTTGCAGAGTTACTAATATAACTGAAAGTGACAGCTATACTGTCACCATCTAATTTAAACTAATTTAAAATTCAGAAACTGGAATGATAACGAGGACCCTCGTCAGTTTCATAATGCCGCCTGTAAAATCACTGCTGTCGCTCGAGCCGGCATCATGTTCAGTCCGATGCTGTTTGAGACGCACAGTTCCCAGAAATCCCCCCGCCGTTCTCTTATCAAAAGCTTAGGAAAGTGCTGTGGTGAGGTGAGCGCCTACAGGAACATTACGAACTAATGCTGCACCAGAGCACCAGAGCCTCCGAGCTCTCTGGATACAGCCATCAAGTTTTCATAACGCTTTAAAAGAGCAGGGGGAGGAGAGGAAAACAGATCTTAATATGAGAACAAAGAACATACCTTATTAAAATTTGTGGAAATGTCATTATAAAGTCTACGGTTTCAAAGCTGACGGAGAATGCGTCCCCCCAGTGCCAGGCTGTTATCTCCTTATATTGCTTTGAAACTTCTGCGCCTCCAATTAAGGTGGCTGTTGCTGCAGCCCTGGATTAAATAAAGTGCTCAGAGAGTCGACAGGTAAACAGGAGAAACACAGCGTCGACCAGTGGACCCATACTAATCCATACACTCTGTTTGTTTGCATGACAAATTAAATGCAGTTCACTTCTTAATACGCCGCTACGGGCCAAAGTAGCGCATATACGTGTAATTTTTAATAATCCCCATAACTATTAATGGTGAGCTTCAAACCACGGCATAGAGGAGTTAAGTAGCGACAGCGCTGTTACTTTCAGAGGCTAAATCACCAATTAGCATTTATAAGACCCCGGCTTTGGTATAAAGAGGCTTCTTTTTATCTAAACTCGGCTGCGCTGTAGTTTAGGCCGTGTGAAGTTAATATATTTTATATTTATTCCCCATTACTTATGCTTTCCATGGCTACATCTGAAGCCGCGGCGCAAGGATGAGGCAATGACTAATCAAACATGTTCAAGCTATATTTCCCTTTTAAATGAGTATGACTAATAGCAGGCATTGTGCCGAGTGTATATGAATTTGGACACACCTGACTGAATGTACGCATTTCTTAATCTTGAAGGTATTATGTGATTATGTCTATATGCTGGAAATGCATTTCTAAGAAACATTTAAAACTACACTCAAACATTAACTCATTATTTATAGCTGATCATTCGATGTGTCATTTAAGCTGTATGCTGTACACTAAGGCCTTCTTTTGGCTCACTAAGGTCTTAGACCTGGACTCTGTAAAGCTATTTTGTGACAAGATTAGATTTAATTAGATTAGATAGAACATTAGATTTAATTAGTACATTAGACATTAGATTTCAAATCTTAGTGCTCGCCCGCAAAGCTAAAACTGGCCCAGCTCCTTATTTTCCACAAAAAATTCAGGTCTTCCATGTCTTTTCTGAATAATCTGAGAGGGCCTTGCATTAATTTTCATGTTCGCTTTAGCTCTGGTAGTAGCTCTTAATTTAGATCTGGTTTTACTAGTGGGAGGGATGTGTTTTCTTTCACCATAAAGCACCCACATGCATCACTCTGGAGTATCTGCCAAGTACCATAAATGTACATTTACATGTAAACGTTGCGTCAGTTTCAGGTGGAAATCTGACACATTCCCACATGTTGTGTAGAAAGCCAGCACACGCAAAACAAGGCAGGACCTCGCAAAAAAGTGTGTGGAGACCTTACACGTGTGGCGGAGTGCACGTTCCACTCAGTCTGTTAAAGATCAGAAGACTAGTTTTGTGTTGATGTTTCTCTGCACTTGAAAAGCAGGTATACATTTACATTATGGTCTTAAAAGATGTGTTGGAAAATTACTTTTAAGAACCGCATAGAAGGTATTATGGATGTTTACCATCAGAATACCAGTGTTTAAACTCTCAAGAAGATGTGCAAAATATCCGGATGCAATTTGCATCCAAGGTCCGTATTACTGCTTAATGAACTCTGCTTTCTTAGCTTAACAGAGTTACAGCCTTAACACCTTTATCTCTTCATCACTGAACTTTCGTCTTTTGTCATGTCTCAAGTGTGTGGAAACCTCCATTATTTCTATTAACTCTATTATGTCTCTTTTACACACCTTAAACCACATTGCAAGTGCATAGTTAACAGGTGGATTATACTCAGCTTATATCAAGTTATTATTTGTTTTTTTTTCCAGTAGTTTCCATTCTTTGCGCTTATTACTGCTTCCCTTTTTTTTTCCATTCAGCTTTTCTGCACTTCCTGTAAACACCTCCACTGTTGAAATTGATTGCATTTTTGTTTCTCACTATACAAATAATCTATTACAAATTCACACTCACCAGTCCATAAAACCTTCCGCCTCATCTCAGACGTCCAGTGTGGGTATTCTAGTGCAGATGTTCTTCTTTTCTGTTTCCATTCTTCAGTGAGTGCTTTTTGAACAGCTACACATTCTTTCAGACTCGTTCCTCTCACAGTGGAAGACCGGACAGAAACAACTGCAGATTTTTTCCCATCTGAAGTGAGAAAGGATGAAGACTGGTGCTATTCTTCTTAGGGGTGACAGTTTTGGTGAACCCCCAACTTAACAGAACTTTAAGTAGTTTTCCATTTTTATTTTTAGTCTATTTTTTATTTTCTGGCTTCAATTAGTCTGATTACTGAACTGTTCATATTTAAATACAGTTCTGAGCAAAAGTCTTGAAACACCTCTCATTTCTTTATATTTTGTTTTGAATCACCTTTATTGGTGCAAAAATACTATTTTATGCTGTCTTTGTCATATTGGGTAGACTCTCTTTTTTTTTTTTCAAAATGGGAACAAACGTTTTTACTGTGACAGGCTGCAAAGTGCCTAAAGACACGAGGAGCCTAGATAAAGGAGTTCCAACCACTCAGCATTCAGCACCACCAGTATACTGATCACCACCTGATCATCTGG
>JBBPCY010000039.1:3269837-3279959 GCA_037974405.1 Brachyalestes nurse | reverse complement strand
AGGGACCCAGTGGTGGTGTGCTGAAGGTAGGATTCGAACCCATGACCTCTTGGTCAAGAGGCAAGTATCCTACCCACCTCCACCTACACCTCCACCCACTGAGCTACCTCCACATGATAAGACTATTGCAGAAGTAGTGATATGAGACATAGTGTATAGTTTTGCTTGTTGTACTATTATACTTGACCACACATGTCCACAGTGATCAATAGAGGAGAGAAATCTGATTGAATGGAAAAACTTTGGTATCTGTTCAGAGCACAAAGGCCTACACAGTACATCACTGGACCAGCTGAGGACGACTGTACAGAGTTAGTACTCGCTAAAAGGGTCTGAAACATCTGAAATCTGTGCCGACTCTAGGAGAAATGTTAAAGATGCAATGGAAACCTGCAGCTAAGTGGACATTTCATGCAAGGCTTGAGTTTCATTTGAGGACTGTGCCAAAGAAACTGAGAAAAACTGGTGGGGGCCAAGTGGGTAGGATACTTGTCTCTGGACCAAGAGGTCATGGGTTCGAATCCTACCTTCGGTATACCACTGCTGCATTCCTGAGCAAGACCCTTAACCCAAGTTGCTCCAGGGAGAGTGCCCCCTGTAGTTAGGGAATGGACAAAAGTGTCTGCTAAATGTTGTAAATGTAAACTGTTATAAGTTTGAGAGATGTGTTGTTTAGCACATTGAGAAGGTTCTAGGTTCAGTTCCCACCTGGGGGGTAATCCTTTCTGTGTTAAGGTCTCTCAGGGTCTGTTTAGGGTTCCACCAGGAGCTCTGGTTTCCTCCCACAGTCCAAGGACACGTGAGGTGAACGTGAGATGGTGGGTTTGTGAGTGTGTTTGTCTTTCACTCATCCCTGTGATGGACTGATGATCTGTTGCTCTGCGTCCCGGGTCTGGCTCCACCCACCCTGTTTAAGGTAAGTGGATAAAACAATAAATGAATATGGTTCAGATCAGTGTCTCATTTTAGTCATTTATTTACTCATCATTTTAATTACAGACTCGGACAACAGAGGAAGACTAATTACTCATTTGAGGAGCAAAAGGGACACAGTCATATTCTAGGACACACACAGTATTTTGCATATAGTACAGTACAGTACAGTCGAGGGGACAGCAGGGCTGGGGACTCACTTTAATGTGGATATGATTTGTCTATATTCTGTATATTATGTATAGTTATGTATATATTTTTTCTTGATAGATTTCTTCTCCAACACTTTTCCCCTTTTTTGAAAATAAATAAATAAAAAGTAAAAAATAAACCACAGGGGAATAAGTCGGTCTGGCCTTTCTGATAGGAAACATTCATCGTTTTGGCTGAACTTCACTTTATCTTACTTTCTGTTTGACCTCAAAAACCTTTCGCTTTCAGTTTTGGCCAAAAGTTTATGGACTTCCCTTCACTTTCTGCCGTAGCAGGACAGCAGGGCTGGTCGATACATGACTTTACCCAGTTGTTATATTTTAAATGGATCTCAGCTCCAGATAACTTTTCATTTAGCATTAAGTTAATAAGACCACTCCTCCTGAGCGCTTCAAATCCATGCTAAAGGAATGTGGAGCTTGTTTTTGGACTCATTTCATCCGTTTTATTCTATTAAAATGATACTTTAAACAGTACTGTAAACATAAACTGGATTGCCAGAAAGGATAAATACAATTCATGTATTTTTTATGGAATTTAAGCTGTTAGATGGACAAAGTATTGGGACGCCTGACCATTACACCAACAGGGACTTTAATGACACTGCATTCAAATCCATAGACTCCATAGGCAGCTATAACAGCTTCCACTCTTCTTGGAAGGCTTTCCACAAGATTTCGGAGTTTCTGTGCGAGTTATACACTGTATAAAAGTAAATAAGAGGTGTGTCCCAATACTTTTGTCCATATAGGGTATTTGTCTGTGGGGCCTGTCCAGGGCGATTCTTTCACTCTTGGCCAATGGGAACGGCTCCAGAACCCCCTCAGAAAATGGATGAATGAAAGAAATCTTTCTATAAAAACTGTCTGAAGCAACCCAGTCAGTGTCATCACACTATCAGGTCCTGGATACCACAATTAAAAAGCAAAGTTGCTGGACAATAGAAACACTGACATTTTATGAACATGATCCTGTATTCGCTATAAACTATGTCCCCAAATACATCACTGAAACCGAAAAGCAACGTCCAGATCTGTCAATATCACGGTATTTGTGCTATGAACGTTATTTTACCCGGCTCTACAGGACCGCGTCCCATTACAATAAGTCAATAAGTCGGTTTGCTTTGCTAAATCACAAGGAGCAAGAAGCTTTTTACTGTACAGTATAGTACAAATAGTCCCCCATAGTTCTCCATGAGGTACGTTCTCTGCGTGTCTCTTGAGAACGTCAACTGAGAAACAAGCTTTACAAACAACGCTGGTATAACAACTTCAATTTGTGAAATCCACGGCGAGATTCCAGTGTTTTTATGGGTTTTCTTTACATGTAGACTGAGCAGACATCAAAAATATATCATTGTACCAGAGCTATGTACACCAGAGAACCAGCCTGGTCAGCAAACACTCAGCAAATTTGCCCCCGCCACCACTCCAGCCCGACAAATTATAAATTATACACGCCACATTATACCTTATATGTCATATTTACACCAATTTACATGACACATGTGCTTAAGGTACGGCAGGAGAGTCCTCGTCTTCCATTCATCTCTGTACAGGAGATAGCACAACAAGTAACAGGCCCATATTTTACTATTTACAATGCATAGAGCTGGAGGACGCCTTTCAAAAGCAAGGAAATAGGAAAGGAAAAAGAAAAGAACAGCTCAGCTTGATACTCAAATGATGAATAGAAGCGACCAGCCACCAATATTAGCAGTAACAGTAAAATGGCTCTCGGGTCAAACGTGGTATAATCAGTTTATTTCATCCAGCCGTCTATACGGAACACCAGTGTTACAGGAGTTCTGGCCCCCTTAGGGAATATGACTAGCTTAGCCCCTCTGATTCACCAGCAATCCCTGCAAAGTCCTTTGCAAGTGACACACGCGCAGCTCAAATGTGCCGCATAAATTAGCTCATTAAGTAATGCGCATAAATACCAGATTATGCCAATTAACATTATGCATGAACTCGAGCACAACTTCATTTGCTTAACCAGCAAGACGCGCGCATCTGTTGTGAGGAAAAAAAATAAATTAACAAACACACAAATAAATAAATAAATAAATAAATAAATAAATAAATAAGTACATAAATAAAGGCACGCAAGAAGCATCCAGCCTGTCTGCAGATAAATAATAAAAAATAAATACAATAAAATTAGAAAGTTACCTAAGATAAATCGGCAAACTAAATACAATACGTCAAAACAAAATAAATTAGAACAAGTAAAAAAATAGACATAAAACATTAATTAGATTAAACGTGGAATGTGAAATATTGGGATGCTGATCTGTAGATGTTCGTCTGGCCTGAAGAATGATTTGTTCAGGTATTCGTTTGTTATCTTGCTTCAAGCCACATTCATTGTTTAAATCAAAAAACACGTTAATCCTTTAGTATAGGATTCCTCCTCACCTCACCTCAGAGTGCAAAAAAGGTATCTGAGAGATCTCAGATGCACTTAAAAGTCTAAGGACAAGAAAAATGGTGGAAAATGTGTATTAACACAGAGGTGTGGAGGCAAGATTGAAGAATCTCAGATGTGAATGTCTAGCGATAATAAAGTAATTGTCGAGGGCGACATAAAAAAATAGATGAAACAACTAAATAAATAAAATAATTTGTTATGCCTGTGCCATCTATGGGGCTCAAATACAAAAAACTGCAATTTGAACAAGAGGCTACAATCGCAGCTATTATAGTAACATACAGCGCACAGGCAGCTGAGCTTCATGCGACTGTTGTTACACTTGACACTTAAAATAAGTGTTAAATATTGTTTTTTGACTATATATATATATATATACTGCTCAAAAAAATTAAGGGAACACTTTGTAATTAGAGTATAGCATCAAGTCAAGTAAACTACTCAAATACTGATCTGGTCAATGCAGAAGCAAAGGGGGCTGTTAATCAGTTTCAGCTGCTTTGGTGCACTAGAGAGGAAACAATGAGACAGAATGGTTTAACAGGTGGAGGCCAATGACATATGATGTGTTCACAAAGTGTTCCTTTAAATTTTTGAGCAGTGTATATATATATATATATATACTGATGATGAATATTTGATTACCAGTTCAGAAATGCCGACAAACATTCAAAGTAAAATACCCTAACCAGAAAAGAAAAAAAGCAAATTAAACACTCACAACCAATTACTCATTACACATTTAACAATCAAATGACTACTTTTAGCCTTTTGCATGATGACTCACTGAATTTATGTGTTTGAGGGCTCCCTCTGCTGGTCACGCATTCTAAACAAACTGTATTGATTTATCTTCTCTTAAAACAAGAGAAGCATGGACAGTTGGGCTTAAAATGGGATTCCACTTATGAAGAACGGGCCACATCCTGATCGCCCATCATCATCGCCATCATAACCATTGTTGTGGTAAGAGCCACTGACATTTGAATTGTTTTCCACTTGGACAGAAGATAAATACGGCTGGCATTTGGGCTGACAGGGTGCCTGTTTGGCACATTTTTCAAAGCGAGCGTGAGCGTGATGCAGGTGTCAAAGAAACCCTGTGTGCAGTAAAACCAGTTATGGAGGCCATATATCTCTCTCCTTGAACATTTTTGACATTTTTGTTCCCAAAAAACAAGAAAAAGAAAAGTGGTGCATGAAAGGACAAACAAATCCCTAAGTGATGTGTGAAACTGTGCTATACTCAAGGCTACACTTTCCAGTAGCAAAGTGAAAGAATCCTCACCCAATGACAGCTTGTCATTCCCCTGACAAAGAACAGGAGTTATGTCCTGTCCTACATGGGCTTCTTTGAATACGAACCATTCTGACACTGAAATGTTTCTGTCTCTTTCTGAAGCGCTTCTCTGGCCAAAACGATGAAAGCAGTTTGACACATGAAAATTTGGAAAGTCTCAGTTTTGTCTGATGCATGACAAATAGATCCCCGGATCCAAACACAGTGGCTACTTGCTATCCTTTATTGTTTTTTGACTAAAATCTGGTCCTGGTGGTCTCCAAATTAGCGACGAGCTCGGCTGTAGCTCGCCAGGGAGTCGTAACTCCTGCTCCGACTGCGACTGTGGCTCCGGCTGCTGTAGAGAGAGTTCCAGGAGGAGCTGCGGCTGTAGCTGCGGTATGAAGAGCGGCCGCGGCTCAGGGTCCTGCTGCGGCTGCGGCTCGGGCTGCGCGTTCGGCTGCGGTTTAGGGAGAACAGGCTCCAGGAGGACAGGCTGCTGCAGGATGAGGGACTGGGTCGGTAGTAAGGAATCGGCCTCTTCCTCGCACTACATGTAAGAAAAAAAAATTGCAGGGTTTTGCCACAGTTCACGTCTTATTAAAGCCCTATCAATACAACAGCCTCCACACATGGTTTGATATCATTAGGCCAACAAGACGTTTTAGAAAATTATGATTTTTAAATATAGTTCACAATGCAACAGATAGTGTGTGATTTGACTGGGACTCTAAAAGGTTTCATGAGGGCAAGTGGAAAAAATAGACTCGACACATGAAAAACAGGCTTGCCTGTTTAAATCTTCTCATTTGTAATAAACTTTAAGTGACCACAGTGTATGAGGAGTGCTACATAAATGAACTTTCCATGCCTTAATATCCTGTGATTCACCTGCTGAGCTTTACTTTAACCACATCTGTGTAAGAAATGTGGACAAAATGAAAAAGATCTAACAGAGTTCTTTATAGATTCACACAGGCAGTCATCACAGAGGAGACCTAGAGATTGTCTTCATGAGCTATGCCTGATCTGCATCTGTACATTCAAGTACTGTAATTTTAAAAGGTGTGTGAAGCTGATGCTGCACTGCAGTTGTAGAAAGACCTTGTAATTCTGCGGGCCTCGAGATGGCTAGGCGAATCTCTTCTCCTTTTCCTCATGGGCGAACAGGCTCTTCTTCTGCTACGCTTCCTGCACCGTTTTGATTGCTTCTCACAGGAGCTGGAGCTTCTTTTTCTCTCTCGGGTCCTTTCAGAAACACATGAATGCCATACATGTCTCCTGTAAGACTGGGTTTAATAACCACTTCTAATAAACACCGTGTGAAAGAAGTGGAGCTTTGAATGGTCCAGTACCTGTCTGGGGTGTATCTGGAGTGCTTGGTGCTCCGTCGACTGCTGACGCTACACACACTCCCCCTCCTTGAGTCCTGTGAGTAGCTGGATGACCGGGAGTACGACCTTCGCACAACACAAATAAAAACATTGCGTTTTGTTTTATGTGGAGTATGTGTACATATATTTTAATTTTTTTTTCACATTTTCACATAGAAAACCAACATTGCATGTAGTACGACCAAAGCTGCCCAAACTTTTGCCTACAAATGATTTGCATAATAAAATAAAATTATTACATGTATTCCAATATTTGTATTGAATGTGTTTCTTTATAATCAACTAGCTATGTGTATATATATTTACTTCTGAATCATACCATGATCTAATCAAATGGTGAAATTTGAGATTTCATTGTGCTCTCAAGAAAACTGTTATGAAGTTGAATTGAGGAATGTCACACCCAAAGGCATTAATATTTATTTGTTTGCTTAGTTTTTCATATTATGTTCTACATTTCCCACGCACATATAGCGCCTGTGGTACTCTGAGCCTACAGAAATGCCCAGTTTATCTTTAGCTCATCTTATCTTTTATCTTATCCTGTCTTAAACTGAGTCACATCTCGCAGTATCATGGCACTACCTGCGGCTGGAGGACAGGGACGTGCTCCTGGAATAGCGTCCCCAGTGTCGAGAACTTCGGGAAGATCTGCTCCGGCTGCGGGACCTCATTTCAGATCTGTATCTATCTTGAGACGGAGTAAAACTCTGAGTGGCTCGACCTCCCATGGGCTGCATCCTCCCTCGTGGCTCATCACTGCAATTAAAGCGATGAGTTTGCTGCAGTAACAGCCTCTACTCTACAGGGTGTTTGATACTCTATGCTATGAGAATCATTGCTGTGAGGATTTGATTGCAGTTAATTACAAGAACATTAGTGAAGTCAGGTACTGATGTTAGGTCATTTGTTTTGGACCACTAATGCCACTCCAACTATTAAATGGTGCTGTGGCCATCATTTACATCAGTAAGTTATGGGTGCTCCTCCCCCAGTCACGGACAGCTTGAAGAGAAGCACAAGCAACCGTTCTCTCTCTCACTCTTGTGTGGAGGTAGTGCATGGTCCATGGGGCCACAAGCACACACATACACATACACATATACACACACACACAGAGTGAGAGAGAGAGTAAAAGAGAGAGAGAGAGATACATTTCTCTACAACCCAGAGAGAGACAGAGAGAGATAAAGAGAGATACACTTCTCTACAACCCAGAGAGAGAGAGAGAGAGAGAGAGAGATACACTTCTCCACAACCCAGGAATTGGCCATGGGTCATGTGCGGCTGATTTTTGTGCATTTGACACCTTGTGCAATAGACACCTTAAAAGTAACTTTTGGGCATAGTGTTTTGAAGTCAGTTATAAATTCCTAATTCGATCTGAACACATCCAAAATCTCACCTTTTGACCTTGCTGAAAACAGAGCTGGACAGGTTACTCTCTTTGTGTGCAGCTTTACCCAGAGACTCATAGCTGGTCAGAGAGTTTCCAGAGTCGGAGGCATTGTCCCTGTCCGTAAACCTGAGCTTCTCCGGAGACGCGACCTTTCCGTCTCCTGCGTCCTTCACCCTCGAGATGCCAGTTTTGGTGGACGGCGGAGAGGACGTGTCATTTCCTGAATCGTAATCTGCGTGTCCTTTGCCCTGATTGGACAGCGAGCTCTGGATGATGGCCGCTTTGCTTAAAGCTTCAAGCCCAGGACGGGAGTTTCCGACCTGCAAGCAGACAAAGCAATGCTGTTGTTTTTCTACAGGGGAAACAAACAAACAAACAAACAAACAAACAAAACAAAACAAAAAATAAACCAAAAACACAACACTCCTAACCTTCTACCTGCAAGGATACAGTCAGAGTACTCTACAAAAAGGCATGTTATTTCCCTAAGAAACACAGAGAGAAAATTAATAGGAGGTTTCAGAGTAAGAGATAAAAGAATATCATGCAAATCTGTACATGCGAGTACGTTCGAAAGAAAAGAAGAAAAGCAGAACTCATAAAAGAAGGGAAACTAATGAAATACAGTAAAAAAAAGAGGGTTCTAAAAAATTGTCGTCCTCAATGTATTAACCATACAAAAGAAAGAAGATTAAAACAAGAGAGGAGGAGAAAAGTTTAATGAACAATAAAGTATTTTATAATCAATGAGAAAAAAAAACATAAAAACGGAAAGGAAAGCCCAGTTGGAAAGTTAGCCTATTAAATAACATTGAACATATATATGAATATATATAAAAAAACAAATGAATAGGATTGCAGACAAAGAAATAATTCCATCACTCTAACTAAGTAAGAGCCTTGAGGAAAACAAAGAACATTTCTTTTGTGCTTAGGCCCCCTGTAGGAAGAGGTTTAAAAGTCCACCAGCGACCTATATTAAGTCCCTAAGTCTGCGGATAGCATCGACTTACCAATCAAGACTTCCTCCTTAAGTAGGTAAGGTGTAAGAAAAAGGGAAGAGCGGGTAACGTAAGTGAATCATTAGAGTGGTAAAATGCAAGAAAAAGACAATAACCCTCTCTTCTTCAAACCCAAAGCCACTCTGCCACACTCTCTTATGTCATGTTTCTGGATTTAAAGCTTCCTTTGTCTTTTTTGCGCTTGTTTTTATGAGCTGACTGTATAATGAGCCTGCTTCTAAACCAGTTTCCCCAAATTAAAGACAGCAATGCTGAAAACGACTCTGGAAAGTGATACAAGTCAGCATAGTTTTGGTTATTTTAAAGTTTAAATGACTTTTTTTTTATAGGGCTTGCCCCGAAAAACATTTTTTAGGCTTTCAATTCTTGAGTATTCAAACACTCGCTCTCAATAGCATTGTTTATTTCACATTTTCAAAATGTTCAACTTCACTATGTTCATTTTTAATCCCAATATTACCTTTCCTACACATGTATACATACATTTTCACAAAGATGCTGAGAGAACAGTTATGTTTTGCTGTAATCTGATGTTCTGTCAGTGATGACAGCGATGGGGGTGTTAAGGATAATCATTATCAATATCAATGGTAAAAGATTTTAATGAAAAATTAATAAATTAACTCTGAATGGGATTCTGATGGGATCTAAAGGGTCTGAATACTAAATATAGAATACAACTCAGTCCAGTCCTACTTTTGTCCTACTGTCTGCAGCTCATCCTTATTGCAATCACTTGTATTTCTCACTAAATATGTGCGAATAGTTTTTACAAGACTGCTTCCTGGGCAGGTAATGCATTGCATGTATCTACTCTCAACTGATCTAGGATCAGAATTCAGTGCAAACTGACCTTCAGCACTGGTTGGGGAGTTAAACTGTAACAGTCCTTACTTAAATTAACCATCACATTGAATGTCGCATTTGAAACACACTAACAGTATCAACTCAAAATGAATACCCACCTCTTGCTCGGGGCAAGACTTTGTGAAAATGGCAATGGAAAAGACACCCTACAACCTTTTGCGTGGTGTTCTGAGGTCATTAACAGGTGAATCTTCCAGTAAGTGAATCTTTGGACTACTGTGGAAAGCCAGTGCAAAATGTTTCCTCAGTTCATTGATAGATTTGAATTGTTTCAGGGTTATTGTCATCACTTTAGCTTTTAGTTGTTGAGAAGTAAACAAAGTAGTTTAGAGAGGTTTGCTGTGAAATGGTGTATTCTAGAGAAATCTACCAACTCTTTACAGTGGTGGTGATGGGAACCAGATGGAGCAGTGATTACAACATATATACAGCCTTTTTATTTACTATCCAAAACCACGAGTGAACCTAGGCTGCTATGGAGGAAAATAAGAGACCACTGCAACTTTTTAAATCAGCATCTCTATGAGTGTGAAACCATTCCAGTCCAGTGTCTGTTAAATTCCTACACAAGCACCTCAT
>JBBPCY010000039.1:3255416-3266163 GCA_037974405.1 Brachyalestes nurse | reverse complement strand
GGTAGCACACACATTCTGAATGCCTTCGGCAGAATTCAAATGAGCCATTTTAATCTAGATTAATCTAGATTAAAAAAATTAATCTATGCCCACCACTAATAAATGTACATATATATTTAAGAATTTGGGGAGGATGACGTGTAATTTAAAGATGTTTTAAGAACTTAAAACCCACACAGACCAACCCACCACTAAACACGGACTTCGAATTGCATTTAACCCAGTCACCCGGTGAAGCAGCGGGCTTCACTTGGTGAATGGGCTATTGAGCTATTCAGGCATCTTTTCCTTGTTTTTGCCGTTTTGAAAAATATACAAAATCGAGACACTGCCTTATTGGATGTAATACCACTTTAATGGAATAACTGTACACCAGTAATCTTCTTAATCTTCAGTAACGCCCATTAATTACTTTGAAAATTATATGCAGCCTAGATACCTAGAATACCTAATGGATAAATATATATTTAAGACTTTGGGGAGGATAATGTGTAATTTTAAGACATTTTAACGACTTAATATTCACTTTGGGAAAGATAAACCACCCAACACGGGCTTCGGTGGGTGCGGGATCTCATATTTCATTCGTAGCTGCTTCCTATTGATCCGCAGACCAAATGTTTGGCATCAGCTGTGAGGCTCTGATAAAAGCATTTCCTTCGCTCCACAGATCACAGTCACCTCTGCCGCTATCAGTCATCGCCCTGACGCTCCACTGATAAGATAAAGCGCCTGCCCAAGGAGTGCAGGCAAGAAAACACCACATCCCAAAGTTACCACTTGACTTTAGAAGCTCAGAGAAAGGACTTTAACCCTTTAACCCTGAACTCAGAGTGTTTCAGTAAACTCTGATTTCTGTAAATGTAAACAGTGTAAAACAGTCTAGAACCGGTGTTTACTCTCAGAACTCAGAGTGTATCAGTAAACTCTGATTTCAGTAAATATAAACAGTGTTTGCTGCTCTTTCTCTCAGCCGCTCTCTGGAGCCCCTCCCCCTGCGGCTTTTCCCCTCCCACTTGTGGGCGGAGACTATGCTGAAACTTCTCGTGTTTTTATCTTCTTGTGTTTGTTTCTAAAACCAAAAATAAAATACGTTTATTTATTTTTGTTCTTTATGGCTGTTTGCGTGTGTCTCTGTGTTTCTGAGGAGTGTATTTTCACTGTTTCTCATTGTCATTGGACAAAGTAAGTTTAGACTAGTCTAGTTTAGTCCAGTCTTTGCAACATCACTGTGTGTATAACAGTGTGTTCAATCTGATGGAGCTTCACAATCCAAACAACGGCTGGAGGAGCCGAGGAGGAATCTGGAACTGAACCTGTGTTCTACTTTTACTGCTTTCTTGTTTGTTTTTATTCTAATGTTAACTTTAGCAGAGAGTCACTTTATCACACACTGAGATTGTCTGGATTAACTTCACTGTTCTGAAGACAGATTTGATAAAGTTATAACTGCAGAGGGTCAAGTTTTCCACTGACAGAAAAACGGCCTCCATACGTTGAACAGAATCCCCCCAAACCTGTGTCTCCGTACCTGTTCCCTGTGCCTGTCGGGGTCCAGTCAGGACTGTGAGGCTCCGCCCTCTGAGAACGCCGCCTGTGATGAAAGTCACTCCGACACCTACATCAACAAACACAAACCCAGACTGTAACTGTATTACTGTTATTACAACAGAGAGAGAGAGATACAGAGACAGGGAGACACAGAGAGAGAGAGAGAGAGAGAGAGAGAGAGAGATACAGATACAGGGAGACAGAGAGCGAGAGAGAGAGACAGAGACAGGGAGACAGAGAGAGAGAGATACAGTAAGATACAGAGAGAGAGACATAGAGAGAGAAAGAGAGAGAGAGAGAGAGAAAGAGAGACACAATGAGACACAGATACAGTAAGATGCCGAGTGAGAGAAACAGAGAGAGAGAGAGAGAGAGAGACAGATACAGTGAGACACAGATACAGTATTATACAGAGAGAGAGAGAGATATACAGTGAGACACAGATACAGTAGGATACAGAGAGAGAGAGAGACAGATACAGTAAAATACAGAGAGAGAGAGAGAGATACAGAGAGAGAGAGAGTCAGAGAGAGAGACAGATATAGTGAGATACAGAGAGAGAGAGAAAGAGATCTTCATGGAGGCCACAAATTAACACTGGCTAGCATAGTTCCCATTACACTTTGCTCCCCTCACCCCTAATTAGAAAAGATATGTCTGGCTTTACTTTCCTTATGAAGCTGCAAGATCAATGCAGCTAACAAGCGCTGGGAGCTCATACACCGACAATTAGCACTGTCCATGTCCGTCCCCTAGTTTAAGACAGTAGCAGCCAAGATTTGCCCCTTTTTGTCCAAAAAAGGCAAACTTCTGACACTAAGCAGGTCTCGGCTAATTAACATCTGGACTGCGGTGTAAGTTTACTTTTACTTTACTGAACTACTACTTTAACACCTACACGGTTACCAGAACTGCAGAACAATGACTTGGATTCATTTGTGAAGCAGAAAGAAGGAATTAAAGCTGAGGTTTAACATTTAGATACAAGAAGTGAGACCAGTGTTCCTAATGTCCCGACACATAAACCTTTCATGACAAGTGACATGAACCTACATAAACACTTTAAAGGTTTATTATAAGCATGACATTTTCTGAGGTGAAATGACATCAGAATGGTCTAAAGCAGCCTTACCTAACTGACGCTCATTAGAATGTCAGTTTATGAAGCCTTATGAATACTAACCATATGAAGCGAAGTGTTACCAAAACAGAATGAATTCTTCTTACATGCTTTCAGAAAATGTAAAAAGAAGTAATCACACCTTATTCTCGAAACGCTGTGCATCAACAGCACCGAGTTTGACACAGAAAGGACACCTGTGATTGAAATAATGGGTCTCTTTTGAGTACTGTTGAACCCAGCGTGGTGCAAAAGCTTTGAAAGTTAAAGTGATTTTGCTGTTAAAGGTACAGCCGAGAAACAGTTGCTAAATCGCTGAGATGTATTCATGAAATTTGCTGCTAACAGGAAATATATGCCTGCAATGAAAGATCCTATTGCTGGCAACCTTCATCAGTCAGACTGGGCAGCCATATGGGGCTGAAGTGGGGGGGCAATCCAATTTCTGTCTCACACACACACACAGACAGACACACACACACACACACACACTGAACCTGCGGAAGGTCAGGAGCACAGCATGCTCCCCTCATCAAGGTTGGGATGTGTGCGGAGCGGTGTAGCGGCGCCGTGAAATTGGTTTATGTTTCTGCCTCCTAGGCTGTTTCGCTGCTTTAGACACTGCTGCTCCGCTCACACACTCCGTCCGGGAGTCGCTTCTGTGACAGAACACAGCCGGCAAGACTGATCTAGAAACACTGTCCCAGACAGAAAGTCCACTGTGGCTAATCTGGGTAATGATTCTAACCCAAACTAAACCGGGATCCCCTGAAAGCCTGCTTGAGTCTATAGTCACTTTTCCACTGCATGGAACTGACTCGACTCGCTATCTGGGACCTTGTTTTCCAGTGGTTAGTACCCACTTGATGCAGCTGGTGATGCTGCAAGAAAACGTCCTGATGCAATAGCAATGGAGGACACTGAAAGGTCAGTGGTTATATTTTAGTGACTCGAGAATCGATAGAGAATTTGCACCTGCTTTGGTAGCTTGGTGTTTTAAAACTGGAAGGTTTGTCCAGCATGTCTGGGAATGTCATGCGTGACGATTCTTTCTGACCAATCAGGAGTCAGCAGTGTTTTCAGTGCAGTTTCAATCACAAACCTGGTTTGACGCAATCAGTCACGTGATTACATTAAATCAGGAGCAGCTGAAGGAGTTTCACAAATCCAAACAACGGCTGGAGGAACCGAGGAGGAATCTGGAACTGAACCTGTGTTCTCCTCTCTTGATTTCGTGTTCATTTGCTTTTATTCTAATGTTAACTTTGTTTGCAGAAAGACACATTATTATATGTTGAGAAAAATGGCTTTAAACTATTTGCATAGGTGCCTTTTGGCACCTGGTACCACGTTCCACTGCAGTTAGTCATGTCTTGATGCGACAAGAAACTGTAGTGACAACCGCTAGAGCAGTGGAAAGCACTGGAGGATGGTGATATTTTACTGATAGAAAATTTGCTATAGTAGTTTTTAAAATTGCCAGGTGTGTCCAGCACGTCTGAGGACATCACACACAACAATCCTTTCTGACCAATCATGAATCAGCAGTGTATCATTTTTGGTACCTATTCGACTCGCTTGAACCCGCAATAGAGCAAGTATGAAAAATAGTACTGGGAACCAGGTACCACATACCAGATTTGACTAATGGAAACTGAAAAAGGCGAGTCAAGTCAAGTCAAATTAAGCCGATACATTACAGTGCAACAGCAATATAACGTCATGCTTGGTATGAAAAAGCAAGTTTTAAATAATGATTTGACAGTTTTCCTCCCCAAAGCACCGGCTGAAACACAAAAGGTGGTGTAAACAACCAAAACATTTTGAGTGCTGAGGAGCGCTGACATCTTATCAAGGGGTAAATTGCATGGCCCTTGGCTTTATCCTCAAGGAAAGTGGCAAATCATTTTGTTCAGGTTATCTTTAACAGTAAGATGGAACCATTTTTACAGCAGGGGATTCTCAGCCCTCTAATTTCAGCCCACATTGCTCGCTAGCAGCTCAACATTTCACACATAGTCACAAGTATCCTAGTCAGTCTGGTTACTTATTACTTAAAACATTGAAGCACATATTATTTAAAAACATTGGGGACTATGCAGCCGTCTGTTTACTACAAACAGATGAGAAAAATGTTCCCTTTTTTAAATACGTTTGAAATCTTCCCTGAAAGTTGTATTTACAGCTTTGAGGTTCATCTGTAAGGGGTGGATGGTGAAACTGTAGGTGGTTCAGGTTTACAGAGCATAAATGTGAATGACCAACCTCTTTTTATGTTTTCTCTCTTCCTTCCTTTTGCGTCTGGTGCTTGAAGAGCTAAACAATGAAAAGGACACTATTGAGAGATCATTCAAATAAACAATGCCATGCATTATTTGGAATTTGGACCTTGCATTCTTGTTCAAAAATGCAGGTGTTGAGTGGTCACCAGTTCTCCTCCTGAAGATCTACTGTACTGCTATGTTTTTCCCTCCATCTTATTTGATTATTCAGCTAATCAGAGACTTCTGAAGTTCATTAGCCAAAGCAGATATTGCAGATTATGGTTGGAACTGAACTTCTCAGGAAGGTAGATCTCCAGGACCAGGGTTGGTGACAACTGATAATCATGTCAGACTCTGATAGTGATAGGAACCAGATGTCTGAATAATTAATCTTTTCTCTTGAAGCTTCCTTAGAGAAAATGACTACATAAAAGGCTTTGTTTTACAATAGCTTTAAGAACACAAACATAATTTTAAATCATATTCACGTTGGAGTGCTATAAGGTAAAATAATCCCTAAAGAAAACGTATTTTGTTCAGATTTAACACCATTTCTCCATCTTCAGCATTTTATATAAGCACTCAGGAGTCCTGCATAGCTTGACTGGTGGTTCTAGATAGTATATTAAACAGCTATATTTGACATTGTGTCACCTGGTTCCATTCACCACCACTATAGGAAAGTCCATTTGGTAAGTTTCTATAACATCACTCCCTCTCTGAATAATTTTGTTTGTTTGAACTATGCAGAAATTTGAATAATAGGTAGAATTACTCTTTAAGTGATGCCTAATAATGATTCTAATGATGATGCCTTATTGTAAACAGTCGGTGGAACTAAACCAGTGATTAAGGCCTCGTTCACACAGACGTTTGAATCTTGGATAAATGAACGCTCTCTGAACTCCAGAGGTGTTTTTGTAGTGTTTTGTATCTGAGCTTGATTGGCGTTACACTGGCGTTCGTCTGACGCTGTTTAACTCCAGCCTGCAGCCCAATGTGTAGTTTCGCGTTTTCACCTGTGGGGGCAGTAATTATTCTCTCCAGATTGTTTACGTTGGGATTTGTAGTTTTACATTTCCCTTCAAAACGTGATTTGTTGCAGTTCCCGGAACAATTGAATCATGGGACATATTCAGTCCTCCAGAACGTGAACTGAACACCATGTAAACGCAGCACCGGCGTTTTCTTCGCGTTCGTCAGGATTTCGACAGAAATACGCCAAGAAAAAGTTGCATGCAGCGTTTTTTACACCACCTGAACACGCAGCCGACCGAGCGCCGGGGCTGAATGCCCGTGTGGACACTGTGATTTACTCCAATGAGCAGAAAAACGGTCTGCGCTCAGTCTGTGCTCACCTGATTCAGACGGCCATGGGACAAGGCCTAACAGTATAGCGATATTATGAGTCGATCTATTGACCTTGATGGTCATATTATAACTGAATGGATGTGTTTTCAGATGTTCTGTGACCGTGAGGTGCCTGTATTTGATCTGTGGCTGGAAGATGAACGCACCTGTGTCGTCTCTTCTTGGAAGCAGACCTGCGGAAGAGACGGAGCAGAGATTGCTTTAAAGGCGACGCCGACACACGGGCCCTTTCTTACCAACGTGATCTGACACACAAACATGACACGCTACCTGTGTTGCTTCCTTTTCTTCGAGCTCTTCTTCTTCTTCTTCTTCTTCTTCCTCACGGGCGACGGACTGAAGGAGGGGGACCTGCCAGATCAAACAGCGCGGCAGCTGAGAAAACACTCTGTCTCTGTTTACTCACACTGCTCTCGTTCAGCCTCCTGCAGCGCCAGCCTGGAAACATCTGGCTGAATGTGTGCTGTCCATAAGACTGAGCACATCTGGATCTGAAGACTTGAGCTTAACGTGTGTTTACGCTAGAAATCTAATTTAATAACACAACATATTCCTATATTTTTATATTTCTGTAGAGGACAGACCCCTATATTGACAGAGGACAGTCTCCTCACTTCAGTTTATTAAATAAAATGTCTTAATCACAGCATGTGACAGACTCTTAACAATTACATGATTCTTTTCAAGCAGGGACTGCAGAAGTGTTGTGAGTTCCCTTAAAGAGTTAAACTGAAATCACACGAGGATTTTCCTCTGATCTACAGCTCCTCAGCATGATTTAAAAAATCGCACCACTCATCCCCGATGGTCCGTTATCATCTAAGAGCTGTTATAAATGTGTGTTAAGAAAGTAAGCTTTTAGATTACACTTATTAAAGTGTTAAAGGGGCCTGAAATAATAATGCATTATGGAAATGAGTGTTCATGTTTTTGACCTTTCAGGTCCAAAGCAACATTTAGAACCTCACTCTCTATGTCTTTCTCTTTGTTGTCCTCTTTCTCTCTTTGTTGCTTTCTCTCTCTCTCCCTCTCTCTCTTTCTGTCCTTACCTCTCTCTGGGATCCTCTCTCATTATATATCTCTCTTTCTGTCACTTTCTTTCTATCTCTCTCCATCCCTCTTTATCTCTGTCCCTCTTTCTTTGTCCCCCCTCTCCTTCTCTATCTCCTTCTGTCCTCCCCCTCACTCTTTGCCCCCCCCTTTCTTTCTCTTTCTCTGTCTCTTTCTCTGTCTGTCCCCCTTTCCCTCCCTCTCTCTGTCTCTGTCGGTCTCTCTCTGTCTCTGTCTCTTTCTCTCTCCGTCTCTTTCTCTCTCTCTCTCTCTCTCCCTCTCTCTCTCAGTCACAGACGTTGGTTTTACTTTACTGACCTTTCTCTCCTCCTCTTTCTCTCTGATTTCTTCTTCTTTTTTTTCCCTTTAGGCGCCGGCCGGGGAGAAAAATCAGCATCAGGAGACTCACTGCAACAGACAGAGAGAGAGAAACAGATTTTACTGAGAGAGAGAGAGAGAGAGAGAGAGAGAGAGAAACAGATTTTACTGAGAGAGAGAGATAGAGACAGATTTTACTGAGAGAGAGAGAGAGAGAGAGAGAGACAGATTTTACTGAGAGAGAGAGAGAAACAGATTTTACTGAGAGAGAGAGAGAGAGAGAAACAGATTTTACTGAGAGAGAGAGAAACAGATTTTACTGCTTAAATCCCCAGAGACACAGTGACACACACACACACACACACACACACACACACACACTCACTCAGGGTCATCTCTGAACATTTGGTGACATCTGACCTCCACCCACTTCACTTCTATTATTTCATTTTCAAAAAACCCTCACATTCAATCCCATTTTAATTAGACAAATTAGACAAAACACAATAATGCAAACATCAAAACAGTGTTAAAGTATCGAAAAATATTGTTCACTCTGCAGAACTGCAGTTTAGACCTCATTGTTTTTGTGATGTCACAAAAAACAAAAAATTTACATAAACCCACCCACACAGTTTAGCCCCACCCATTCACACTGAAGTTATAAGGAATGTTTCAGCCTCTGCTGTGTTTGGAATGAGGCGCAATACAGAGCAGCCAATTAGAACAAAGGTCATTTACATAATCAGTATTAAGACGCAGTAACAAGAACAACCTGGTTCCTTCTAGGGAAGAAAGAAAGAAAGAAAGAAAGAACGAAGAACATATAAGCTGCATAAACTACAGAAATAAAGACTTTATAATATAAAAAGAACTGTACACTGTACACTGTACACTGTATATATATATTTAAATTTTTTTTAAAAAAATATATATAGTGTAGTCTCTGTATATATATACAGTGTTGTGCCAGTTCACACTGAAAAAGAACTAGTTCAAAATACAGTTCATAAAAAAAAAATGAACTAGTTCACGTTCATAGTTCATTTTTTTCACAGTTAAAAATGAACTAGTTCGTTTTTTTTTAAAAAACATTTTCAATACAACGTCCTTCTATCTGAACCTCCTTTGATCTTCTTCTTCTATCTGTCATACCACTGAACTATCACAGACATAAGTTACATTAAAAAAGGTTGAGAATAGATCTTACCACTTAAGCAACGCATCATGTTGTGGTGAAAGTGGAGAAAATGAGGTGCAGGTATACTGTATGTGGAATTTTTATTCAGAAAACATTAAAACAGAAATATCTTTTAAAGTGATCAGAACATAACTAAAAATAAACTAACAGCCGTTGTCTTTTTTAAAACCTTATCAAACTAGTGAAAATGTACAACTCTAAAACTCAAACATCCAGTATTTATCTGTACTAAGCATCAATATCCTCCTTTTATAAACTTATTTCCCACGTGTATTTCTGCCGAGGCGTCCGGACTTGAGTCAGAATCAGAAGAGCCGATGCTTTGTAGTGAATCAAAAGAGCTGACTCCCATATTTTTATATATAAATGTGTTTATATATCTTTATATATTTTTCTGTATATGTTACCTGTTAGCCTCACTGCTCCAAGAACTTTGACTGCCGTTTGAAAAACGTGAATATGATTTTTGTGCCGCCCTTTAATGATAAAGATACCAAAAGTTTGCATTATGATCACTTTAATGCAGGCAGTCAGCGGCATGGTCAGGCCGGAATGGAGGTTTGTGAAGCGCTGGGAGACTTATTAACCTTCTCAGGATTGCGGTCACCGCTGTGGAAAGTCACATATTAAAGTTATTGATGATAACACGTAGTCATCTGTGAAGAGACTGAAGGTTCTGAGGAGGCGTAGGCATGGAGAAGGCTGTTTACATCAAGCCATGAACATTACTGGAGTCACAACCCGGCAGAAACATAAAGGACGGAGCGAGCAGGTTGTATCTGCTGGGCATTTTGAAAGTCATGTTGTGAATAAGTGCTTTAAAAGCAGCAGCATGGTGCAGGGGTGCACAGACAGGTCAGGATTAAAAGCTTAGCTGAGACATCCACTGGCTGTCAAGCGAACACAAGGGTAGACAGAACCGTCCAGAGGAATTTATATCAGCCATATAATTCAGTCACTGCTTACAATTCAGAAATGGTGCTGAATTCTATGTTATACCAAAGCACAGTTATCCACATCTGACTGAATATAAGGTTTTTCAATTTTAGGGAAATTATGATCCAAAGAAGCAAAAAGGGTTGATTTTTTTTAAAGAATTGTAACATAATGTAATGTAAGGAACTAGAGAAGCTGATGCCTATGCCGTGGTGTAACTAAGAATTTATGGGCCATTTGAAATGAATGGGCCTCCCATGTATTAGCCTATTTAGAAATGGCACTGAATTCTATGATGCTATTGTAAGGAAACAGTTATCCACATATAATTTAATGTTTTTTTCTCAATTTTAAGGAAAGTTTGATCCCAAGACTTATGCTGAATGGCTTGGAACTTTATTTGAAGTTGAATGTAATGAATTAGAGAAGTTGGTGTCTATGCAGTGGTGTAACTAAGACCTTATGGGCCAAAATGAATGAATGGGTCGTCCCATTTTAAAAGTTATTTTGAAACAAAAACAATGTGATGATCTTGTTTACTCTTTCTTGTTAGTCTCAACAAAGATAATGCTCTTAAGGCACTCCAGGTTTGGTTTCAGATTCCTCCTCAGCAGTGTTTGGAGTAACGTGTTACAAAAGTAAGGAATCACTGTAACGCATTGCTTCTTGCTGTAACGCAGTAATGTAAGGTATTACAGAAAAAAATTGGTAATGTTTTACTTGGTATAAATGTCAGTAACACGCGTTACAATGCATTTTTAACCCGGAATGAAGTGATGTTTTTTTTTCTTCATACAAATTTGCCAAAATCACGGCGAGATCAGCAGAGAGGAGAAACGTCCACCAACATGTTTCACTGCTTGTAGTCGGACAGAACAGAGAGATGAGTGAACCTGCAACTGATCTAACGTCGGATAGAACTGTTTTTAACCATAA
>JBBPCY010000039.1:3221576-3238999 GCA_037974405.1 Brachyalestes nurse | reverse complement strand
AATAGGTGATGTTTTCAATATTAATCTACAATGTAGCCAATAATAAAAACAAAGGAAATCGTTGAATGAGAAAGTGTGTCCAAACTTTTGACTGGTAGTGTACAAAAAAGCACAGACTGAAAAACAGGGGTATTTATATTATCTAGGGAAATAAGAACATCTTGTCCAGAGGAGGAGACGGGAATAAGACACAGGTGAGGATGGGCTGTGGCAGGGCTAAGACCAAAAGTACAACAAACTCACATGGATGTGGTAAACAAAGACAAATGGAGAACGCAAACAACATAGACAAGAAAATGGGAAAAAGACGCAAGGAACATACAACAACTAAGAAATGGGAAACGCGCAAGGTGAATGTTATGCAGTAATTGTAAACCTACAAGATGCAGATATGTGCTGTGTTTCTAAAAAATGGGCAGTTGGATGGTAGTTAATGAATTATTTCAATAAAGGGCTCCTCCAGAAGCACAAGTATGGAACCACTGGATTAAAGAAAACTATAAACACACATTAGAACAGAATGAGAAATGGCAGTTAGGTGTATAGACACTTGTACCTTCTCCCCAGTCAGAGTCACCATGTCAAGAGGGCCATACATGAAGCGACCAACCAGCGTCTGCGGCCCGTCCTCGGTTGCGATGACATCGTTCACTCTGTGGTTGGAGGTGACGTTCTGCAGGGAGAAGAACAGAACCAGCAGTTTTCCTCTATTTTTTTTCTTTTATTCTCTTTACAAAATCAGTCACACCAGTTCAGTGGAATAGAACAGGATGCCATGAGAAGGAAGATACACAGACATCCCCTCTCTCATTTCTCAGAAGTAGAAAAGCCTTCTGAAAGTGGAAGGTGCATCCCACTGCAAAAAATCTCAACCACTGAACACATCTAAAACATAGGAAATATGTAAATATATATAATATTTCTCATGATGAGACTAAGAATTCTGTACAATTTTCAGTTGTGGTTCACTTGCTCTTTTGTGTTTTTTCCTTCATGTCTACAGAGCTGTGCACTTTATGTACTTTTTCCCAACCTCTCTTCATCTGCTAGAACTAAACTAGCTGCTTTTGTTCCTGATATATGTAAATGACCTTTTATCTGATTGGTTGGCCTCTATTTTATTGTATATTTTACAGCATTTAAACATATTAAATGTGATTAAAAAAAACATCTATTAATAGCTAAGAATGTTTTTCTTTCTAAAGTATCAGGCATCATTTTGAAGATAAAAACAGCCATACTATTCCTTCAAGTAAACTGTTAGACCTTTTTACCTGATGAAACCACTTCATAAAAGTGAAAAGGATTAGAAATATGAATAATATCATGCCATTCTTACACCAGCTGCATAATGAGAGGTATTAGATTTGTTGCCTACGTTTCAGAAACTCTTACTTGCCAATATAGTTTTTGCAGCGCCCTGTGCTGCCGTCCACGATAATCCTGCACTTTTCCATTAAATCTCCTTTTAAATAGCCAGAGCCACTGCGAGTGGGTGGAGATAAATTCCACGGTCTTTGCTGAGGTAGCCAGGCTGAGAAATTAAAGCAGCAAGAACACTGACACATGCAAATCCTAACGACCGCCGGTTACAGTAGCCTTCAAGCGAGAAATATAGCTGACTGCCTCTGAAACAGAAATATTCATGCAGACTTCCCATCCTGTCCGACTGAGGCAGAAAATCATTGTGTCAGGATACGCCATTACATCCATATAGGCCCTATATTGCAATGACATGCAATATACAAGGCACTGTAATGCATGTTAGGCCAGTCTATTCATGATGATAGTGTGGAGCTCCCTCTATTCAAGGCTTTAGATGTTTCAGAATGGAAAAAGAAAGAAATTAAACAGTGCCTGTCGTGAAACCCACACACAAACTGCAATTTCAGCCACATAACTGACATAAACTGCACCGCCATGTTCGAGATTAATGTTAACATAACAGCGCTGCGTGGATTTAAGCTCTGAACGTAGTGTACCGTGCTATCAATCGTTAGCCCATGTGAGCTAATGAGCCTGATTGAACAGATTTGACTTCTAATGAAGCAGTTAAACATTTTCAGGCTTTCAGGGGATTTGCATAATAATGAAGCGGGTCAATAAATTATGCTTGCCAGCACTTGTGGTAACATGCCAGTGCTATACATACACAGACACAGACATAGACACACACGCACACACACAAATGTGCTCACACATAAAGACACTTGTGTGCACATATTCCACTGGCCTAGCTCTCAGAAACACTTTATTTTGAGTGGCCCCTCCTGATGTTTTGCAGATGCTCACCCGGTATTTAACTTATTAAACAAAATTTGTATTTAATGTAATTAAACACGGAATGTAACACATTCTGTTAAATCTCACCATAACTTTAACTTAACTTCAAGCCAAAAGCCTAATTCTTAACCTTAATGCTGTTGATAATCAACATTACACAACATTACATTACAACCATTTGGCAGACGCTTTTATCCATGGTTCGAATTATGGGGGGCACTGGGGGGTACACTCCGAACAAGACCCAGACCCCCCCCCCACCCCCACAGAGACAAAGCAGCAGTTAGGGGGGGGCAGGGTTCTTAATAGTGTTATGAAGGAAGTCCCCCCCAATTATGGAGGGGTAATTCACACTCTGCTTTTATCCAAAGCAACAATATGAGGACACATTCAAGTTTAAGGACAGTGTGAGAACCAGAAGAGAGTATTAAGTGCTAAATCTTTATGTAGGAGTAGTGCAAGGAGATGCATTAGGAGATGCTCTCTGAATAGATGAGTCTTTGGGAGGTTTTTGAAGATGGAGAGGGATTCTGCTGCTCATTCCACCTGAGACCAGTCTGGAGTGAGTTTACCTTGTGTGTAGGGATGGCAGAGCCAGGCAATGTTTCCTTGGCAGAGGGAGCGAGTAGGAACATAAGACTGATGAGATGAATGATGAGATTAAAGTAGCTGAGTGCAGATCTCACTCTGTAGGCAAGAGACTTTAACTTAATTCGCGCAGCCATGAGTAGCCAGTGTAAGTCAACCAGCAGCGGGTTGACATGCGACCTTTTGGCTTGGTGAAGAACCAGCCGAGAACAGTGACCGAGGGTCAGTCAGGTGGCTGATTATGTGACTGTAAACGTTATTAATTATTAATTTTATATTTATTTCATATTATATATTGTAAAGGTGCTACTGCTGTTTTGCTGCTACATTTCATCCATTTCAGTGTATTCACCAAATTCAGAAAAATATGGTGATGCATATCTTATTTTTTGAAAATGTATCAAAATGAAAGCTTAAGCAAACAGTACTATTGACACTGTTGATAATGCCAACAAAAAAGACTGTGAACAAATATTACCATTGTTGCTTCTTCATTTTCATTATGTTGTGGCCACATTTCAGTAACATTATGGAGTGAGAAGCTTCCAGACATTGACAGATGTGTTCTATTATAACAGCCATCTGTAGAATACGTCCAGCTGTGGATCTGTTCACCAGACAGTATCCACACACAACGACCAGACACAACCACACACAAACGTGTTCACCCACTCAGGCCACGGTTTAAGGAGGGCAATGGGGGGCTAGTGTAGAGATAAAGAAGGCCAGTCTGAATAAAACGTCACTGGCAGAAAGCGCTCTGATCAAACCCCCATCTCAAGTGTCTTGAGAGAAAATCAGTGCTGGGGAACAGGCTGCAGAGAAAAGGGCTGAAATTTCACATCAAGGTCCTGCTGATCAAAACACTCTGCCCTTCTGAAAAGACGTGTTGAGAACGATGAAATGCTCCAGCCTGCTATATTTAACCCCAGTGAAAGGATAGAGAAATAAAGCTGGAGCTTATTTCGTGTGAAAGACGGAGCTGATATAGCAGAACGACCTTGCATAGGCAGGCTCCGGTGGTGCCGCGCTGGGTAATTGTGCTGTTGAAACCTGTGCTCAGACTCAAGGTGAGGCACTAGGCTTATTTTCGTGAGCGGCAAATTTCCACCCACCCACACACACACATACACACGGCTATTGAGGAGCACAACTGAGGATATTTTTAGTCCTTCTTCCACAATGTCAGGGCTGTGCTGCTGCCTGCTTGCTGTCACTTGAGTGATGTGTGGTTGTGTGTGTGTGTGTGTGGTTTAACACTGGGCCAGTCTTGCCTGCCTCACACTGAGAACTAAATGAGAACATTACTCAGCACACAGGCCACAGAGTGTTACAATTAATTACACTGGGAGTTTATCAGGCACGTCGTTTGAAGGGTATTGAGACAAACCTTCCCAACACATCGCCAGACTGGGGTGAGAACACGAAGCTTAATTATACTAGCAGGCTTCTACTGTTAGCACATGATGCTGAGGAAAAATACAACCAAACAGTGTATGAGAAAATGAGACTGAGGGACACATAAGGAGAAGATGCATCAGTGCTGACAAAAAACACACTCAGACAGTAAAACGTTGCTGCAGTGATCATTTGAGTGCTTAAGGAGGAGATGGGTTGCAAGAAAAGGAGGGAAAATCTTGACCATAAATAACAGACCTTGTTTGGCATTCCATTGATATACCAGGAACTGTGCACATGAGATAATTCAGCTAGTTCTGAAAACACGTCTTCAAATCTATCATACAACCTAAGCAACTTAGTTGTAGGGATCGCTTTAGGTGAAATAAATAAGGCTTTAAAGAGAAAAGCAGGTGCTTGATACTCTCCATTAAAAGTCTACATTAAATGGCCCATATCATAGAAAGCCAACTTTCATCACTTTTTTTTAAATAAAACAGTCTGATGTGTTTCGTAAGTCCATGCTATGAAACCTACAGATTACTCTAGAAAAAAAACACAAGCTGCAGTTTAGCAGGTTACTCAAAATGAAGTTTCTTTATGAATAATGTAGAATACAGAGAGGCCAATCAGGACCATTTAAAAGGAAGAAAAGAAAAGTAGGAAAAGTAAGAAAAACAGCCTGCTTATTCAAAAACAGGTGTATAAAACCGCAAAAATGTCATAAGTGGACCTTGAGGTAGGATGTAGGCCCTTGAGGACATTTTTTTTCTTATTTTAAGAAGACAGTATTTTTTGGTTTCAGCCTTTTGGTTTCTGTCTTTGATGTCTTAGGGGACACAGCTTTTGGGACTACCAGGGGAAGTTCATTTTACCCCCTGAGCACCAGTACAGAAGAGAGTCTGGATGCGGTCTTTATCATGTCTTGAGGGGTGGCAGATCAAATCAAGCTGTACTTGAGGCAGCGAGGGCTCATGGTGAAGTTTTTGGCTTTGTAGGCGACAGTCACGGTTTTAAAACTAATGCAATGAAGCCTGTGGAGGCAACACAACAGTGGAGAGACATGGGTGAGCTTAAGAAGATTGAAGACGAGTCATGCCGCCGAATTGTGGATAAAGGATCAAGTTGTGAGGACCTAATGCCCCATGCAGGAAGACCCGACAAGAGTGAGAAGCAGATAGATAGATAAATGATTTCCGATAGTGTGTGACAGTTTCTATAAAAATGACAAAATTCAGAATGCAGCTACTACTGTTTTTAGCTATGAAATCGCTAAAGCAGAAAAATTCAACCTTTAATCTGAGTACTTTTAGTCAGTGGGGAAAAAATCCCACATTAAGAAATATATTTTTTACATGAAATCAGGTGTGCCGCAACTATAGCCACCCCTGCTGTTAATGCTTTGTACAGCGCCCAGTAGGACAGCACTTAATCTTCTCCAACAACATTTCACAAGGTTGCAGAACACAGAGAGAGGAATCTTCGACTGTTCCTCTTTGCACAATCTCTCTAGATCGTTCAGAGTCCTGGATCATCTCTTATGCACTCTTCTCTTCAGCTCATCCCACAGCTTTTCTATGGGATTTAGGTCAGAGATGGCCATGGAAGAAAGTTGGTTTTGTGTCTGGTGAACCATTTCTGTGTTGATTTGGCCTTAAGTTTTAGATCATTCTTCTGCTAAAAGCAACAACCCAGTTTTGGTTCTTGGGCAGAGGCCACCGGATTTTTATTGAAAGTATCCTGGTACTTCAAAGAGTTCATAATGGCATGAACTCTAACAGGGTTCCCAGGCCACTGGAAGAGAAACAGGCCCACAGCATCACAGATCCTCCACCATACTTTCCCGTGTATTCATCCTTTGTTTTAAACCGGAACCACCTGGAGTGTTTGTTGCCAAAAAGCTCAATCTTAGTCTCATCTGACCCAAGCATACGGTTCCAGTAGAGTTTAGCAAACTCAACACATTTACGTTTGTGTCTGTAGGAGAGAAAGGCTTTTCACTGACATGCCTCCCAAACAACCTGTTGGTATGTAGATAGCATCTAATGGTTGTTATGGAGACTTGGTGACCTCAAGATGTTCTCTAACAGTGAGCTTTGGAGAATTTTGTCACCTCCATTACCATCCTCCTCACTGTGCGTGGTGGAAGATAAACGTGGGTCCTTGTCCAGCCTTATTTGCCACAGTTCCAGTTGTTTTAAATGTTTTACTTATTGCTAACAGTGGATATGGGCAAGTTTTGGTGAGGAGCTACTTTCTCGTATCCGTTTCCTGACTTATGAAGATCAACACACCTCAGCCTCACTTGAATGGCATGTTATCTTGTCTTCCCCATTTTGAAGAGTGGCCAAGAGATATGGACCACTGTGTCACATCATATTTATACCCCAGAATCAGAGGAAGTCATGGATTACTATTTAAACGTTCCCAAACACTCTGATGAACTTAGAAAAGTAAAGTATAAATTACAAAATTTCTTCAGTTCCTTATATTTTATAGGAATTGTTAGGGGTGCCAATAATTGTGGCACCAGTGATTTTGTTAAACATAATAATGGTTTGGTAATGATGGATTTAGAAAAAATAATGACAATGACACATTTACATGAGTTAAAGGTTGGATGCTGTCTCTTTATTTAGTGTCAGAATAAGCTAGAGCAATTAAAAATGAATTTATTTGAAGACTTTATACTTTATCAGGGATGCCAATAATCAATAATTGTGGAGGGAGGGTGCTATATATAAGGGCAATAACGACTCCAGATTTTTTCAAGTCGACTAGTCGATCAGAATAGTCGAAGTCGCGTCGACTAGTCGTTTAATGACGTCATCACACACGCAGCGGAGGAACATGGGTGTGCAACTCTGAGCAACTTTTATTAAAAGTGCTCTGTAACATTAACAGTCAACACAACAAATAAACAAGACAAAATAAAGACTGATACCTTGAATTTTCTGGCAAATTTAAGTGTCCATCTGAGAGGGAACAGTTTAAGCCGCGGCAGGACGACTCCCTGCAGTGTTAGCGTTAGCCATGCTAGCTAGCGTTAGCCATGTTAGCTAGCGGATGCTGTGCAGAACGCCGGCACTGTCACTGTACTTTAACACCGACTTGCAGGTTGTGCTGGTCTCCGTGCTGTTTGTGTGTCTAGAGTGAAGTTTCTCCACAAATGTGATGTGTATCTGCGTTCTCTGCTGCATGTCTCTTGTCTTGTGGTCTCATGTTTAGATTCCCCTCGCGCCAACTGTACCGCCCCTTTCATGAAGGGACTATAATTGGTTAAGTCACGGAACGCGCGTCAGCCTCAGCCAATCAGAGGCAGAAACTGCATTGTGTACACAAAGAGGGCGGAGAGAGGAAAAATGGTTAATGCCCTAATATATATACACACATATCCAGTATATGAGGTTTTCCTATAATGCACATATGTAAGTGAAAGTGACCATTCTGTCATATGTGAACATGCCACAGCATGAAATTCTTCCTCTGTATTTAACCCATTCACCAAGTGAAGCAGTGGGCACCCAGGAACACAGCGCCAGGGGAGCAGTTTGTGGGGACAGTATTTTACTCAATGGAACCTCAGTGGTGCCACTAGCAGTCTTAGGATTTGAACCCATGACTTCCTGATCACAGGGCGAACTCCATAAACACTAGGCCACCAGCTGCCTACAAACACATGTGCTGTATGTTGCTCTGATAGGCTCTGTGACTGTAATCTTTATGTTCAAATGCAGCTTTTGAATGACTTTTCAAGATCCCTCTTGGCTGATTAAAGTGAACAGTGTTTAGAAAAGACCTAGAGATAAATCAACAAGCAGCGAACTGACAAAAGCAACTTCAAAATGGAGCTCCAGGTTCTACTATAGCCTTCACTGTAACACAAATTCACAACGTGTATGAAAAACAGGGGCTTACAATCACTAAAGAGTTGACTGTTGGCTGACTGCATAAATGATACACACTACCAGACAAAACATTTTACACACACTGAGATCTACAGTTACTCACGTAATATTTACTAAAATACACTCAGTATTCTTTGCTAACAAATACATTCACAGTATGTTCATCATTTGAGTTCCTTTATTACCCAGAAAATCTCCTATTTTTTATTCATCACTACAGACCTATAAAAAGCCACCTAATATAAATGTAATTATAATGTGGATCACCAGACAAGTGTTAGATATTTAAGGAGCTATTAAGAGCTGAAACAGTAACGAGTTCATTTAAAGTTAAAGGACAGTCTAGAATTTGACTCTGTATCACCAACAACCAGTTAATAGGAGTCAGACCTGCACTGGTACAGATTCTCTCATCTTAGAAAGGAAACTGGCTTTATTTCACAGATTTACATTTATAGTTGTTCACGGCCAACCTTCCAGTTTAAAAAGAATAAAAATCTGCAGTTTATGAAATAAATAGATAAAAGTTCAAATCTTGTGCTGTGCAAAATCTCAAAATCTTCTGACTGGTTGTGCATATGACATATTCATGTATATATATGTGTGTATGTGTGTGTGGGTGTGTGTACATTCATTTTATTTTATCAAATAACTTATAATGTACTCGCAAGTGCCCCAGCTCCATGTTTTTGCCAATATACTGCATTCATTTAGTTATGCATAGAAAATATAAGTAATTTTACCAATGCTAATTTGCAGCTTTAATTCGTGAGTTTAAAGTTTAGGTAGTTTAACAAAAAAACAGGAATTCAGAATCTTTCCACTGCAGAAATAATTACCTCCTGTGATGTGTAATTATTTACTGTTTATCCAGTAAGTGCAGGGAGTCAGCAGAATGGCCCTGGTAAGGCGTCGTGGGAGATGGTGGAAGTGGTGAAAACCTCCGCTGGGACAAAACAAAGACCGATACAGGAACAGGCTTTTAATTTCCGTCCCCTACTGGCAACATATAACATGCTGCTCCAAGCTGTTTTAATACAACAGGGATGACACGGACGTGCACACACGGAGCATACAACCTGCTGTTCCACTGTTTAGAACACACACACACACACACACACACCTACACACATACCGTCAGCTTGCTCAAACAGGTTATCTGCAAAATCCTCCATAAAATGGACAAAACAGATCGAGTCCTTCTCAATATCTACAGTATTTAATTTCAATGCATCAGAAATATTTATTTAATCAATATCAGTGATGTCTGCTTCTTGTTGTTCAGCTTGTCCTTGAAAACCTCCGCACTCGATGCAGTTCATGCCAGCTCATTTTTGTGTGGCTGTTTTCATAATGGACAGTTTCAGAAAGCGGCACTGCAGGATAGTGTCAGGAAAATCTCCAAGATCATGAGGAAGAAACACGGAGTCGATTCAAAAGGGTTTTCCAAAAGTAGATGAAGAAGAAGCACTGAGAGAAACCAAGATTTAAAAGCATAACCTCCAAACTACATTAAGGAGAAACAAGAAAACAAGATTGAAAACAAAATGCTCCATGAGAGCATGAAGAAGAACCGCTGAGAAGGTTTAAAAGAAGAAACTCCACATTACATGAGGAAGAAACAAGGAACCAAGAATCAAAAGGAGACATTCCATAAGAGCATGAAGAAGAACCACTGAGAGAAAGCAAGACTAACAAAAATTCCATAACAGCATGAAGAACTGCTGAGAAGAACCAAGACTCAAATGGAAAAGCTCCATAACAGCATGAAGAAGAACCACTGAGAAGAATCAAGGTTTTAAAGGAGAATCTCCAAACTCCAAACAAAATCAAAAACACGGAACAAGACTCAAAAAGGTATTCCATGAGAGCATTTGTAAGAATTACGGAGAGAAACCAAGACTCAAAAGGAAAAGTTCCATATAAGCATAATGAAGATCCACTAAGAAGAACCAAGACTCATAAGGAAAAGCCCTCTAGGAGTGAGCATTTATCACCAACAGGGAATGGGTTCTGTTTTGGTTTGCGCACCAAATTTTGAATAATTCAGAGAAATTTGGCCAAAAAATAAATAACTGAAAGATTCAAGGACAATTCTGAAAGTCTAATAAAACATATCCTTGGAATAGATTATATGCTCGATAATGTCACGTCTCCCTAGCGGCCACCAGGGGCCGCTGTAAGTTTGATTTGGGGGTTTTACACGTTTTCTGTTTGGGACTTTGATTCAGTAATTATGTTCAGGTGTATTCAGTTTAAGTGCTTGTGTTTGGTTATTGGTTCCTTTGGGTTTTGTGTTTTGTATTTAGGGGGTTTTGTTTCATGTTTTTGGTGTGGGTTCACCAACACGGTTGGTCGGGTACATGTTCTGGAGATTTGGTTTATTGAAACATATCGGCCCTCGAGCCAGTTTGGTTTTGTTTAATGTTTAATAAACTTGGAAAGCAAAGAATGAAAACCGGTCTGTGTGCCTCCTGCTTCGTAGCCGCAGCACAAGACGTGATAGATAAATATCTTCTTTCTTCATTTCTGGGATATTTTTTGTCTATACCACATTTAGTCTTAAACTCTATTCTCAGGGACAACTTTATTAGAAAGCCCTACCTTGTAGCATCACATTTTTGGAGAACTGTTAGAGACCCATCTATTGATTAACAGCAAAGCAGATAAACCATGATTGTGCATAAAATGTGAGGAAGTGTGCCCTTTGTAAAGCATGTATACTAATTTTCACTTAGACAACTAAGAAAATGTCATTTAAACAAGGGTGCCAAAACCTTTGCAGACCGTGGTGTATATCCAAGTGGCATATAATTACTATATTCACCCAAGATATAACCTCTTCCCTCCCAAATTACCTACAAATGAAATATACAGACATGATATAGTAGAGTTTCAATACAGGTTGCAGGGTCGAAATGGGAGTGCTGGTTTCCATAATGACCTGAACAAAATGACCAGGTACAGTGGCCAAATAAAAGTTGGACCAAACCGCCGGAGGACGGGACACACAGAACAATCTGCATACACACACTCGCTTTGCAGCCACCCCTGATTTACGAGCTTCTCTTCCCCCCTGCGGTTCAGGGGACCATCCAGCACTATTAGCCCTGTCATATTCGCAGCTGAACAATTGATAATCGTTATCATAAAAAATGAGTGCAGGGGAGATAATGAAGAGGAAAGGAGATGACTGAGTGTGTTAATTAAAGATTGATACTGATTTCGCTCTCCCGGGCACCAGCTATTAAAAGTGGGAGGCTGATGAGTTTGTTTGTGTAACATTAAGGTTACACCATTTTTACAAACATTAGGAGTAAGATTGGCCTCGGTATATTTAACCATGACAAGATCAGACTCAGAGACAAGGCAGGTAATTAGTTTTCATTATAGAAGAACTCATTACCAAACAGTCATAATGGCCAGGCACTGATGTTGGATGAAAAGGGCCTGGCGCACAAGTAAAGTTCCAGTTCATTCAAAAGGTGTTCACTTGGGTTGGAATCAGAGGCCTATGCAAGTCACTGGAGTTCTTCCACACCAAACTCAGCAGCCCATGTCTGTGGGTAGTGGGTAAAACATCAGAACCAGATAACCACAAAGTTGCAGGTTCAAACCCCACTTTCTGCCATTGTGTCCTTGAGCAAAACCCTTAACCCTCAATGTCTCTAGAGGGACTGTCCCTGTAACTAATGATTGTAAGTTGCTCTGGATAAGAGCATCAGGCAAATGCCCCTTTACCCTTAACAAGAGCACGGTCATGCTAGAACACAAAAAGGCCTTCCTCTTGCAAAGCTGGGAGAATATAACTGTCAAACAATTTCTTTGCATGCTGTAGAGTTAACTTAACCCTTCACAGGAACTGAACCAGTGAGCCCAAACCCTGAAAAGCAGGCCTAGCCCATTATTCCTCCTCCACCAAACTTTACTGTTGCAGAGAATGTTTACACTGCTCCAGAGATTTGCACATATTGACCTTCATGAAGTTCCTAATGAAGAGTTCTTGCACTGATGTTGCTTCCAGAGGTTTGAAGCAGATAGGAGATCTGTTAGGAGAAGTGTCCAAATGTCTAAATACTTTTGGGTATACAGATGTTTCTTTCTAGCTGTTTCTAATAAAGTGACCAGTATATGAAAGTGCAAGGTAGAGGTTTGTGGCCAAGGTTAGTGGCCAGAATTACCACTTTGGGGATCCAAGGTTTTATTCTGACAACAACAGGATATAGAAGATTATTAGAACAGATTTGGTTGCAAAAATGAGTCATTTAACTCAGAATGAGTTATTGGGTAATTGGACAATGAGTAATTGCACATTCGAACAGTTGTTCAAAGGAATTGTTTGGGTATTGGTTTGGGTATGTTTTGTCTATCAGTAGTGTGTGTGTAGTGTGTGAGGGTTGCAATTGGCTGTGTTTTCCACTCATGTTCATGTTTAATTATGAGTCAACACAAACTAATCATCACTTTGTGCCTGGCTTTGAAACTCATCAGAAATTAGTCAGGACATGGTGCTAATTACTAAACCGACACTGTTTCTCTCTCGCTCTTAGAACCTTTCTCACAGGAGCAGATGTGAAGAGAAGCCCCCGTGGCAGCCCACCTGGGATTTGAGAGTTTGCTCTGTTGAACGAAGTAAAAAAAAGGCCTGTTCTTCTTTTGGCAGTTGCTCTGCTACCAGTTTTCTCTGATTCTACCCTCAGCCGTTCGAGGAGTGCAAGCGAAACTGCTCCCAGGTGAGTCCGAAAGAGGTTCGGCGCTAATTCTGTTTTCACAGAGAGATAATGGGACGTCTGTTCCACAGCACATTTCCATTTTTATGGCTTTACCTGCTGCCGCAGCGAAACGTCCTACAGTGAAGTGTGAGCGTCAGGCGCTGTTACAGAGGATTGATTAGGGGATTATCCCCAGAAATCGCATCACGTACAGTCCAGACATTAGGGGAAAGCCAGGCCAACCAGTCGAACCCAGAAACGCTCCAATTCTTTTGTCAGAGCTATGAAACGCTCTTTGGCTCGATCAGTGTAAACGCAAACCTCTCGTCTGCCAAAAGAAATGGAGGGTAAAGAAAAACCAGAAAGGGAGATAAAGAGACATATAGACAGTAGAGACAGAGAGAAAGAGAGAGAGACAGGGAGAGAAAAGAAAGAAAAGGTGAGAGTGAGAGAGACAGAAAGAGAGTGAGTGAAGGGAAGTAAGGTATAAAGAGAAAGAGAGGAAAAATAGAGAGAAAGATACAGAGGGACAGAAAGCATAACTGGGAAGAGGGACCAATATTGAGAGAGAGAGAGAGAGAGAGAGAGAGGGTAAGAGAGGAAAAGATAGAGCAAGAGAAAGAGGAAACGAGACAAAAAAGATGGGGGGAACATTAGAATCCTGAAAAAAGGTGAGAGTGAGAGAGGAAAAACAGACAGAAAGAGAGTGAAAGGAAAGTGGGGGAAAGTGAGAGCGAAGGAGAGAAAAATATATAGAAAGATACAGAGGCAAATGGAGAAAGACAGTATAACAGAGAAATGAAATCCAAATGGGAGACAGAGAGACATATAGAAAGAAGAGAGGGGAAAGAAAGATACAGACAGAGATAGGGAGTGATTGAGGGATAAGAGAAAAGAGGTGGACGATGAAGAGAGAGAGAGAGGGTCACAGAGGATGAGAGGGGAAGTGAAAGAAAGAATATCCACATAGAAAATGAGTAATATAGAGGGGACTAGAGAAAGACAGCATGACAGAGAGAGAGAAAGAGAGAGAGAGAGAGAGAGAGAGAAAGAGAGAGAGAGAGAGAGAGAGAGAAAGAGAGAGAGAGAGAGAGAGAAAATAATGATAGAAAATGTCAGGAAATAAAACAATCAAAAGTAGAGAGGGAGTGAAAACAAGAGAGGTAGAGAGAGAGAACGAAAGCGTTGGACAGAGACTAATAGAGAAAGACAATAGAGAAAATAATGATAGAGAGATACAGAGAGATAAATAGGGAGAGACAGAGGAAGAGAATGAGGGAGTGAAAGCAGGAGGGGACAGAGATGGAAAGAGAGAGAGACCGAGACTACTAGACAGAGAAAAAGAGCGAGGGAGAGAGTGAGAGAAATATATGAAGAGAGATGAAGATAGAGAGAGAGAAAGAGAGAGAGAGGAGGAAGAAAGAGACCTGCTGCCTCTTTTAAGAAAATAACACGCATGTCGTCTTGAGGGAGAAATAAAATCACAGCACCAAACCTCATTATATGGCACAGACAATGGGCCTCGCGAAATCCCAAACGAATAAGGGAAGGTAATTGATTTTCAGTGCCCCTGTTGGAACACGGACCGAGAGAGAGAGAGAGAGAGAGAGAGAGAGAGAGAGAGAGAGACAAGGTAAATCTCCTCTGGCCGGTCCAGAATTGGCCGTCCTATTTCGCGCTCTGCATGAAGGCTTGGCCCGAGTGATACGAGAGGACATGAAGGATTTAAGGCCAATTCAGACAGATTTAACAGCTTTATTCCTCACCTCCTTTCCTCCTTCCTCTCTCGCCCCTCCAAACCCGGCTACCACACACACTCTGACAGGCAAGAAAACTCAAACTAGCTCCCTCTGTCCATCGCACGCAGAAACTGAGACTTTATCGCTAGTGTGACTGTGGAAGCAATCACACTGTTGTTCTTAAGCTTTGTTATTTTTCGGCGTCGCTTCTCACCTGAGCCCGTATTAAATTGTGGGAAAATTCCAACAAGAAAACGTCTGTAAATATCTCCCGTCTCTCGCGTGTGTTTACATTTTTGATCGGTTGTTCAGGGACCAAGTAGCAGTCGTTTAAAAAAATCGTTTTTTGTGGTCGAGTCCCCTCTTGAAATATATGGGGAGAGACAAAGCGGCTGGACGAGTCGCCTTTAAAATCTGTGTTGGAGAGAGAGTCTGTGATGTCGCGGGTAAGGCAGCTGGAAAGTGTAGAGAAACAAATCCAGAGCAAAACATACATTAGACTCAAGTAATAAGATACTAAATATACTAAAGATACTAAAGATCAAGACATTATTGGTAGTTAATAGGTAGTTTGCTAATAGGCACAATTAAAAGGATGATGATATCTAGTCTTTTGTTGGCTTGACAAGATTCATTTCTAACTTCACATCACTTCAGAATATCGAATAGATATTCAGAATATGTGGGGTGCTCCCAGTATGCAGTGGTCAGTACCTACCAAAGGTGGTCTAACCAGTGAACCAGAGACAGGGTAATGAGTGCCTAAAGCTCAGTACTGCACATGGAGAAGGATAACCAGCCTATCTAGTTTAATCCCACTGAAGATCTACTGTAGCACAAACTGCTGAAAATATCACACTGACTCTGGCTGAAAGGTCAGAACTCACAGTGCAGATCATTTTCAGAACTGAGCCCAGATCTCAGTTTGTGAGAGTCTGTGGGATGTGCTAGTCCAATCCAGGCCACGACTCTCAACTTACAGGACTTAAAGAGTATAAAGCCTTGGATACATTACAAAAAACGTCACTGAGTTTTTGGAAAATATATACAGAGACTCAACAGAGAGGCAAATCTGAGTCAGCATGTGTCCTCCGCAATATCGGGTTTCATTATGGTTTTATTACCTGACGCTAATTAATTTAACCTTGCCATAGCAGAGATTATTATTCATTCTTTTATTGTTTTGCACCCTTTCACACTGATGTTTTCAAGAACACAGCAGGAGATCTGATGCTATTCCCCTGATTTCAGTCCTCGTTTTGTTTGTTTGTTATTTGTTTGTGTGTAAATTAATTGTTTATGTCGTCTCCATGGTCAACAGCCACTAGAGGCCGCTCTTTCATTTTTGTTATAAGGGACTTATATTTTGGCACGTAGTTTGTGTTAAAAGAACACGTGTTGTCACTTGTGCTTGGTTGAATTGAATGGGGTTTAATTAATGTAACTAATTACTGTAATTTTTCTCTTCCAGATTTTCCTGGATTGATTGAAATCATAAAGAACCTTTTGCATTTTTCATTAGATTCTACATTGTTTTTTATTAATTGAATAATTTTTACAGTGCGAAAGTTTGAGCACCCTTAGTTAAATGACATGCTTTGTTGTTTTACTAATCAAAAATTAGTACACATCTAAATCTACCAAACTCATTTTCACACACTCTGCTCTTAACATCACTCTTTAATTGTTGCAGGTGCAAAATAAGGTAAGAGTGTCATGTAGTTGAACATTTCCAAGGGATAATAAATTATTTATACGTATTATTTTTACATTTTCTTACATTTTGTGTTGGTCAGTAGTGTATAAAACATTACTGACATGCACATTTTACACACACACACACACACACATACTCCCACAAACTACAAAAGCAGTGACCAGAAAAAAAATGATGCAGTCTCTTATTATTTTTTCCAATGGCTGTAACAGGGACGTCTTTCTCGTCTCTTCAGAAAGAGTTACCATGAAAGAAAGCCTCTTTTTTCAGGCCACTGGTCGCTCTTGGCTAGCGCTTCATGCTAGCTTTTGTGGAGAATGATAGCCGGCGCACCGTTGTCTGGAAGACGAGTGAGGTTGGTTTCTTCAATTATCGCAGCCTGATGATAAAATGGAGAAACATAATGGCTTGATTAATTTCCTTATCACAGCAAGCACAAAGAGTAATTATGGCCAAGTGCTCAGCTTGGTGATCCTGCTATCCATCACTCTAAAGCACCCTCCACTCCCTCCAATCACTTCCACCTAAACACAACAAATGAGCTTCTCTCGCTCTCGCCATGACTTTCCCTGCCAGCCAAGGAAATAATAATTGGTAGATGCACCCACCCGCCCACGCACACTTTATATACACCTTCTTCCGGATTCCAGACTGAACTGCCACAGGCTTCAAATGGTGGCAACAATAGCTAATCAGCATCGAGCCAGTTCGAAAGCATGCGCTGCAATCGGTGGAGATTTGATGGGGCTTTAAGTAACGATGGCAAAAAGTGCCAAGTGTGGGATTGGAGGTACTTAGCTTCCTCTTGGCTTTCTGACACAGCTGTTTACACCCTGTGGCTTCACACAATGACATGTGATTTGGTCTATCAGTGGCTGAAAAGTCAGCAAATGGCCACAAAAGTCTTACATTTTACCACCAGTACATCTGCACACATGCTAAGAGACACACTGCAATTTCTTTTTAAATCAGCATCTCTATGAGAGTGACCACCATTCCACGCCAGTGTCTGTTAAATTCCTGCACAAGCACCTCATTCTGCTTTATGAGGGACTGATTAGTGATCACCTGAATCACA
>JBBPCY010000039.1:3107860-3120589 GCA_037974405.1 Brachyalestes nurse | reverse complement strand
CCTGTCCTCTGTATGTCCTTTTTGTTTGTTTGTTGAATATCATTGTAAAGCGTCCTTGAGCCCTGGAAAGGCGCTATGTAAATAAAAAGTATTATTATTATTATTAATCACCTGTCAGATACTGATGTAGGAGACCTCTAATGCAACTAATGAAGATTTTTTCTTATGTTTTAGTAAGTTTTACATTGAAACAATCATTTGTGACCAAGTTTTAAATAAATTACTATGTTTAATAAAATATTCTCAAAATTGACTGTATATAAAATAAATTCTAATAAATGCAAATTAAAATGTTTCATTTCACAATATACTGTAATAAATTTATGAATAAAAACTTAATAGTCTATTAATAGTCTATTACAATTCACGTGCGAACAATTCCATGTAGAGTGTGATTTATAAAGCATATTTTGCTTGCAAGTGTGCGTGCGCACATTTTCATAAATCTGATTTTTTCTTTGTGTACGCCATATTTGTCTTTTGGTCATACATATACTTTTAGTATGAGTTCTACGCAAAGTTTTATAAATGAGACCCCAGTTCTTTTACACTAACTCTTTTACCAACACACTAAACTCTTTTACCAACACACTGACTCTTTTACCAACACACAGGCGTTTTTGACTTCCTAAAAGAAACTGAGCAGATGGAAGAACCAGATGCAAGTGTGACTCCAAAGCCACCTGGGACTGTTCATAAAGTGAGAGGACTCTAGACGCTGACAGTTTTGTTTTTCATTATTTTTTATAGTTTATTATTGTTATATTATGTGATTGCTGAAGGCAGTTGTTATCTGATAGTTGTACTAAATCTCTCCTTATTTAGAACACACACACCATATTCAACCACACACAACCCAACGCGCACACATACACATCACACTCATCCACACACAACCCAGCACACACGCGCACACACATCACAATCATTCAGACACAACCCAACACACACACATGTCCACTGTCTTGCATTTCCACCAATGCAAGTCACTCCTGTCCCATCACAGACAGGAGTGACTCATTCAGAAACCTTACAGACACTCGTATCTTTAAAGACTGAACTGTTCCAGGTATTCTAAGACAAGAGTTTCTTCCTCTACTAATGAACCATCTAAAATATCAGATGAGCTTTGGTGGAGCAGCGGGACATTTCTCGGTCTACAGTGTAAATTTTATAAACGGTGTTACGCGTGAATCCTATATTAGGGATGAGACATGATTTTCGAATAGTCAAATATTCGATATACGTTCGAATGTCGAATAGTTATTTCGAATACCGTTTTAGCCATATCTCACTTAAAAACACAGAACATAAATGAAGACGTTTCCTAACCAATATTTCACGTAACGCATTCATTCAGCCTGAAGGTGTCGCTAACAGTCAAACTTCCAAAATAACAGAAGAAGAAAACTTAACCGTGCGGCGCAGGGCCGGCGCAGGGCCGGCGTCAGAGCGGATCTACCGGGCTAACATCTAACTGACTACGGGGAGGCTATCGATTGTGAGCTATAAAAGCCCTGGACTTTCTTTACCAGCTCAGATATTTTTAGATATTTTTACTTGGTAAGATTTCTTAAAACAAACTAAATAATCTTACAAATCTGCTCTTATATAGTATATTATTCTCAAAACAAGATCAAGAAGACTTTTTAGGCTAGAAATAAGATGCCAAGTCTTGGTTAGATCAGGAGTTTTTGCAGTGTAGGAGAACATTCAAGTAAGAATTTCATTGTACTATGTACACATGACAATAAAACTTTGAATCCTTGAATTTTAATTTTTCCAACAGTCACTGTGAGTGGAACAGGAGAGGCATAAGTTGATGGGAGGGAGGGGTTTATTTTTCTGCAGTGTTTGGAGAAAATCTTTTCTTCCTTGACACAGGATTAAACTACGTAAGTAAGTAAACTGGATGTTGGTATATACAGTATATGCAGTTATTGACTAAGGGTATCTGTCTCTTTTCTTTTTCGTCCTTTCAATTGAGAAGCTCTGCAGCACGCCCCCTCCTTCTGAGACACTCCAAGACGAGGTTCACACAAGACTTCGAGGAGGACAAACGTCTGGACACTGGACAGACTCTCCTCGATTGTTTTGCTAATTGCATAATAAATGTAATTTCTGTAATAAGTAGTAAGCAGTTGAAAATATTGTTCATGCCTCGATGTGCATGCACAGTTTTGTTTCTGCATTGAAGGCCAGGCTGCCGTGTTCATGTTTGTGAACTTCACTTCCCCCATCTAGCCTGGAACCGCTGCCACGGACTGAATTCCTGGATGATTCACCATAACAAATGGCAAATACATGTGCAAACTCACTCAAATTACCACTCCTAGATTCCCACGGCATCTTTAAATCACATTCGGATTTTGGAGGTCAGGATCTGGATGCTTTAAAACCATGTGTGACTTAGAATGTCCTTAGATCAGCTGTTCCAAGTCTTGAGTCGCTCCTTCCAGAAACTTTTAGTCCAATCCAACTACTCACAGCCTGCTGAAGTCAATTCAGTTAAATTTTACTTATACAGTACTTTTTACAACTAATGTTGTCACAAAGTAACTTTAGAGAGCCCAGGTCCGAGCCAAGTGAGAAAAAACTCCCTCAGCTGGAGGAAGAAAGATTTTGAGAAAATCCTGCAATAGAATTGAAGCAAATGCAGATTTCAGAGAATCCTGTTCTTTTTCAAAGTGGATATTAAAGTTTCAACAACTATTCCTGTATCGCCATGTTCTGCTAGATTTGCTAGGAAACAGATACATTCAGAAATAAAAAAAGTCTGTATGCCCTGGAGCCAGTAATTATAGAGAGAAAAAAAAGATCTTATGTGTATCTCACTCATACGGTGCTGTAACTATGGTAAGATTTTATTTCAACGGTCAAGAGGTCACTCCTACACAAACTCCAGTCTGGCAGTAATTTAACATAAACTTGTCTGTAATAATTCAACAGGCTAATCTATTTCTTCACAAACGGCAGTATAGCAATGTAGTTTAGTTCGCTGTATTCGACTCTTCAAAAAAAACCTACATTTTTATTGTACAAAAATTTCATTTCCAATCAAACACCTCACCAGGCCCTGTAGCCAAGGCTGGGAGTTAGAATGGTTTTTAGAAGCAGCTTTATTCTGAACATGGCGGCGCCGCCCTGACAGACGTCCAGCCAGCCAGACGTCCAGTTAGATCCATGACTTGACGGCGCTTCGCAGTGTAAATGGATAAGGACCCAAACCACCAACCCAAGGTGGAGTTAATCACCTGAGCCTGGCCCGACAGAGCAGCGTTCCAGTTCCTCAAGACAAAACTGAAGACAGAAAGACCAAAAACGACAGTAAAGGCCTCACAAAACAGCTCAAACTTCGATGTCCATGGGTTCCAGACTTTAGACACTCATTGACTGCAAAGGATTTTCATCCGAGTGTTAAATCAATACATTTTAAACTACACTGTCGAATTACTTTTGTGCCTCTGAAAATAGAGGGACAAGATTAAACGTTTAAATCCACTGTAGCGGTACACAGAGAAAAACAATTACAAACATTGCACCACAGTCCAAATACTTCTTGGAGGTTTAATGAATATTTAAACACAAATTACTGACTTTCGCACAACCTAAACGAGCACAGTTGGAAGCAGCTATCAAACAATTCTTAAACCATTAAAGCAGCAACCTGGAGGGAAGGCAGGCATTTCAGCCGATCGCCTGAAAATGTAGAACCCGACCTGCAGTCTGTGTCAGAGGCCGGAAAACTGGACACGGATCGAATGGCCATCATTAATTCAGACGAGGAGATCTGGTCAGAGTCGAGTTCCCTGCGGCAGTGTGAAGTCTCAACCCAAATACTTTAGTCCACATCTGGGGGCAGAAAGCTTCCACGTGTTCACACCTTACATCAGTTCTAACTCAGAGAAACAAACAGGCATCAAGCAGCAATGATTTCGGAGCTTGACTCATTTTCAATTAAAGCTGGACTAATTTCAATTAAACCAGATTAAAGATGCTCTCCTTGTAAAGAAAAAAAAAGAGATTATCAATGTCAGAGAAGTTCTGATGGTATCCATAAGTTATATGTAAGTTACAATATAATTACAGAGTAATCATGAATTTCATCATAAAGTGAAATTGAAAAATGCAATAATCTGAAAATAATTATGGTTTAATTATTTCAAATCACATATAAATTTCTCTCTTAGAGTCTTTGTTTCAATCCATTAAAGCTGATGTGGTCAGGGAGGTTCCTGTGGTTTGTTGGGTCCAGAGTCTCATAAGTCCCCCTGTGCCGAGGTTTGAGATGTTGAGATGTGATGCTAAACTGAAGTAATAGCTTCCCTCCATTAAGTTGGGCTGGTCTATATTAGATTATTTTTGAGGTCCAACTGAAGTTTAATTTAACTTCCAGGAGCTCCATGAATAGTGGCCGTGTGTACTGAAATAGAAATGACGATGATGAGGATCCCAGTGGACCGCCTGGTGTGGCTGGCAGTAAACCAGTTAACCACGAAGTTACTGCACTGTAACAAATTGCTGTAAAAATTACAGCAATATTTTACAGCAGTGGGCTGTTTTTTGTTTTGCTGTAAACCGCAAAGCATTCTGGGGTTGCACGGTCCTTTGATTCAGATTTAGAGGATGTTGCTGTAAATTTCAAATCTACAGAGGTAAGTGACTTATTTCAGTTTTTCATTTGTAAATAAATAAATGTTACTGCTTAGTAACTGTGGTAGTGTATAAAGATATCTACATTACAAATCTGCTCTCAAAACAAGATAAAGAGGACATTTAGGATAAAAATAAGATTGCAAGCCTTGGTTAGATCAGGAGTTTTTGCAGTGTATTAGCCTTTAGCTCTGTTTTAGCCTCATTTTAGCCTGTTTAGTAGCCTTTAGCTCTGTTTCAGCTTCATTTTAGCCTCATTTCTAGCCTTTACCTCCGTTTAGCCTCATTTAAGCCTCTTTTTAAACATTTGGTTCTGTTTTAGCCTCTTTTGTAGCCTTTAGCTCCGTTTTATCATGTTTATATTTTAGCTTCGTTTTAGCCTCATTTTAGCCTCTTTTGTAGCATTTAGCTCCGTTTGAGCCTTCTTTAAGCCTTGTTTTTAGCCTTTACTTCAGTTTTATCCTCCGTTTAGCCCCATTTTGCCCTCTTTTTAGCCTCTTTTGTAGCCTTTAGCGCCGTTTCAGCTTCATTTTAGCCTCTTTTCTAGCCTTTAGCTCCGTTTTAGCCCCATTTTAAACTCGTTTTTAGCCTTTAGCTCAGTTTCAACTTCATTTTTGCCTCAGTTCACTTTGGTTGGTTGAGCTCTGTTTCTAGGAGGCGGGCGTTAAGCGGACTAGCAAATAGTGTGATTTGGTTGAGGGGAAAAATGAGGCAGAGCAGAGAACGGCAATAGATATATAGAATGTAGTTTATAAAGACGATACTACGATCTCTCTGCTTAGGCAGATCGTCAATACATAGATCGTCTTCACGATCATATATCGTCATATCGCACACCCCTACCTTGCAGTACGACAAACAGTAATTTATACAAAGGAAGAAAAATGCTTTGCCTTGCTAAAAACAGCAGCAATCATCTTGATGCTTGAATTTCACACATTCTTTACTTAGTCCATGTTTATAGTTAACAGAGTGTCATACAGTGCGACAAACCACATAAGCAAGTTTAGAGAGTTTAGAGATTACTAAACACCTCAACATGGTTTGAGGAGAGTATGAAAATGTAGGCCCTCATTTTAGGTTAACTAGCTTCATTAGCCTTGTAGCTTCGGTACTACAGAAGCAAAATTTAGGCTCCAGTATGTTTTGACTGGCTGGCGATGTTTGATGTGAAAAGATAAAATTATTTCTTCGAAATTCTTGGAAACCTTCACACTCTCCTGGATGTCTTCCGAACTTTCAGGAAGCATGAAACCCTGAGAATCAACACTGGAATTACCCTCGTCAGACACACGACTGGTCTGTCACACCACCCATCGACACACTCGCAGTCCTCCATGGTTACTGACTGAATCACACTCAATATCCGAATGTTGGTCCATGAAAGCTTCCGTGCACAGCCTGGAGTGGCTTACTGCTTTTATAAAATTATGGCATGAAAAAAATACAACAGTAACTGCCATAATTCTGCCAGTGGATCATAGCCAACAAACATAACCTGCTATATTAATACACTCTCCACCAATTGGAACTCTCAGAACTCTCAGTCTCAAAACTTACTGATGTAGAGGTTGCACATCACCTATACACAAATAACAGACCATGCAAAACATTGTGTTAATGTCGTTATTGTAATAATTAAATTCTACTCTTGTGAGTAATTAGTTTATAGCAGTGGTTCAATTTTTAAACAACATTTTTATGAATTAAACACCAAATATATTTTAGAAGCTTAATATTTAATTATATTATATGGCAATAATATTATCATAATGTTCAATAACATTAAGTGTTAGAACCACAAGAAACAGGAAATATAAGAAATACCAAAGAAATAATATATGGTATTTACTCTTTTTTTTTACTTGTTATTTGATTAAAAATAAATAAATTATATAAATAAGAATCTGTTATACCTATTCTATCCTCATTCCAGGTAAATTTAATATGCCTTCATTCTTGTAACAGGCTAGGCATTACTCTTATTATACCTTCTCTGTGGACATTCAGTGCATATTATCATTTTGTAATTTTTTATTTAACATTCATTCATTTTAATGTAATCACGTAATTCGGGACATTAACAAAGTTCATTACGATAAAGTGTAAAGTGACCATTTGTCACACGTGAACACACCACAGCACACAGTGTGAACAGAGTGAAATTCTCTGTGTGAACAGAGTACCTCAGTTGTGTCACTAGCAATCCTGGGATTCAAACCCATGACCTTCTGATCACAGGGCGAACTCCCTAACCACTAGGCCACCAGATGCCCCGATAAAACAATAAAACATCATATTACACTCCGCTAACACAGTTTTTCTGAACTAGACAACCTCGACAGATGTGATGTGAATTTGGAGACTTGGGGTTTTAGAGTGGGGTTCCTGGAACCTCCACATTAAAGGATTCCCTTGGGGAAAAAAGAATCCCTGGTGTATTGTATTAATGTGTAATTAGCGTGCAATTTTTATTGCTATTATTTTATAGCTGGAATTTGGAAAACTCCTCATAAAGCTTTTGAAACACTGATACAGTTCCAATCCCAAAATATCCCTTAATATCCTGTGTTCTGGATATTAATGTTTGATCGATTGATTGCTGAGTGTTAAAGTGGTAATCGTTTAAATATTCATGCCACCTCAGTAATGTATGGGGAGAGAGAGCAGAGGGTCGCGTCACCTTACAAATGTGTCTGAGGTCACATCTATGGTGGCCGGAAAGCAACAAATCATGGATCAAACACACAGTAGAATCAGAAACAGACTTCAAGAAGCTAAAGCTCAGGTCAGTTAAATAAAAAAGGCATGTGTTCTCTCCACCCGTTTTCAGCCGCCCTGAACCATAAAAGACTTGGTAAGAGACAAATTGATGCCCCCCGTGGTTCAGTGGTAAAATACAGTACTGAATGAAAAGAATCAGAAAAGGTGCTGGTTCGATATCCCACTGTGAGCAGAATTTGTTTTTTTTTCCTTTTTTACACAAACTTTATTTTGGCCATAAAACTAAAAAACGTTTCTACATAGCAACCACACAATAATGATGTGATAATTACATTACACTTTCAATTAAATAGGCAAAATGACAATGATGTCTTCAGGCCTTTAAGGGTTAATGGTATTCAGCAGGTCCGCTGTTTGCAGTATTTCAGTCATCCTGTCTCTGAAAATCTCTCCACTTCCAAGGTGGTGTTTTAAACGATGATCGCTAGAGATTATTTTGCACAAGCTGTGTCATCATGTAGGAGTAAGTCAGATACACTAGACTGCTTGGGCTGTAACGGTACATGTATTCGCACCAAACCGTCACGGTACATGGGTCACGGTTCGGTACATGATGTCGTACGGAGAATACACGGTACGACGGAGAAGACGCGATTGAAGTAATGCGGATCCTACGGCATCACAGAGGGACCAAAAAGTGCCAGTAAATCATAAACCTTGGTCGATGTAACCCTAATTTTGGTGCAAGTCGAAATACAAGTTAATAACCGATCCTAACACAGTTGTAAAATCTAGAACGTAAAAACACAACTAAGTCACAGAAACAGGGAAAGGACATAACTATAAGGTACATGAACTTTGCACTGCAGTAACAGAAAAAATGACAAAAAAATGAGTGTAAAAAAAAGTCGTTCAGAAGCCATGAATAAGCGTCCTCCCTCACTTATACGCATATTCTGAGCCTTCTGCGTATCTTCTGCCGCGCGCCATTAGATGAGTTCGCTCACATGAGCATCGTAAACTCGAAACATCTCATATCGAGACCCTGGTAACTCGAGGACACCCTGTTTAGCGCAGTGTAATTAGTACTGAATGTTTTTTAGAGTATTTTCTGCAGAGGTTTTTTTTGCTCTACGATATTTTTTTGTTGTTCTTTATCACAATTACATCACTGCAATAATGGACTTGATATAGAGAACAACCTCAAACCACTATTTGTAGTAATTAATAAACTACTTCAGCAGTAATTTGTTTATTTATCTTTAGTATTTATTTATCACCTCTCTTACTGACCACAGCTTTTTGTGAAAATACATACATACTGTATATACTATATACAGGTTCTGGAGAGTTTTATTTTGACTTTATATTATATTTTATGTTGTTCATTTCTCTGTGTCTCTGTGTCTCTGTGTCTATGTCGAAAAATCTGAAATGACTTTGTTTACGCCCTGAATTGTGCAGAAATTCGGAATTGCTCAGTGCGCCGCTCCTCTTCTTGAACCCGTGCAGATCTGCAGCGCTGTTTTCTGTAAAGGCCGCTTGCAAAGTGGTTCAATTCTGATTTGGTCAATTATGAAGCATTTCTTGAGTTGAGCCAGTGCTATAAATGACCATGAGGTGCTATTATCAAAACAAGCAATATAGCATTTAAATTCTCCATAAACGTTCTGGCCTAAGCATACTGGCCCTATCACTGTATCACTATTATGTGCAAAGACATACTTGGTACAGAGAACTCCAAACCACTATTTGTGTTACTAGTAAACTACTTCAGTAGTAATTTATTTATTTATCTGTAGTATTTATGTCCACTTCACTTACTGACAGCATTTTGTGTATAAAGCATAATATATTCAGTGCAGAGTACTTTCAGAGAATTTATGGAGAGTTTTAATTTAACTTTGTACAATATTTGATATGGTTCTTCAATAGTATTATCAAGTGCAGTACCACTTGTTATATCTCTTTTATGTGCAATAATAGACTCTGTATAGAGAACAACTCTGAACCACTATTTATTTTATTAGAAAACTACTGGTTATTTGGTTATTTATCTATAGTATTTATATCCACTTCTTTTCCCTAACAAGCGTTCCGTGTATATAGTGTAGCGTGTTTAGTACAGAGTATTTTAGGGAGAGTTCTATTTTGACATTATATTTTATATTGTTCCTGTCTCTGTGTGTCAGTGCACTTGTAGCATAAGCAGTTTCCTCCAGGATTGAAGAGGTTTTCTGATTCTGAAGTGACTTTGTGCAGAAATACTGAATTGTTTTAGAATGGTTTTTAATGCTCAGTGCGCTGCTCCTCTTCGTGACCCCGTGCAGAACTAATGGCGCTGTATTCTGTAAAGGACGATTGCATCTGCATGCGTGACGGAGTGGAGAGTATCGGGGGACAATCGCCTGTCGTCATCAGTCCCGACTCTGAACACACCTGGGGAAGGAAATGGGTGACAATGCTCACAGATAAGGACGCACTACCTGCAGGGCCCTTTGTTTAGCAATGTCCCCTTAAACCGATGGGCAGTAACAAAGTGCTCAATCAACACCCCCCTCTCCACTAAACACACACACACACAAACACACACGGTCACTCATAGGGAGCCTCTGCATTCAGCCCTTATCTTTGCCAGTCTTGGCGCTGCATTCACACCACTGGCAGAAACAATGCAGCCTCTTCCCCCTGCGAGTCTGAGTGACAGGGGTGTGGAGGCACTTGTTACGGACCTCTATCTGCCCCAGAGCACTTTTTCCACCCCAGATATCCCCCCCCTCACACCAGTGCCCAGCCTTACAATATAGGGCGTGTGTCCTCTATACGCCTCACATCCTGCTTTGTTTATTTAACTGGACTTTAGAATGGCCTAGTGGCTCCGTCCTCCATCCTTAGGAGTATTTGACTTTTTTTTTCTTTTTTTTTTAAAGCAGGTGACGGGAGGGTTTGTAAACTGGGGAAAAAATGAGTAGTCCCCCCCCCCCAGTGAAGTGGAAATGGGCATGAAGAAAATGTGAGAGAGAGAGAGAGAGCGGGAGAGAGAGGAAAAACAAGATAAGACTGTTTCGATAGTGAGAAGAATGAAAGAATGCCTGAGAGCTGAGGTATGATCTCATTACGAGAGGGGAGTACAGCAGCTGCGCCGCCGAGCCGAGCCGCCCCGTGAGTGACGGATGGCCCACGCTGGCAACCCCGGAGGTTTCATTTCATTATGATGCATTGATATTTTATGATGCTGGAGATTCGTCGCTGGCAGGAATCGTGCTTTTCTAACACGCTGCCGTTTAAAAGTGGAATCACGCGCAAACATCATCCGTTACAGTTCTAACTTTCGCAGTGTTGGTCTGAATGTTACAGTTAAGTTACATTACAGACCATTTACATATTACAGTATCAGAAATCGGTTCTGCAGTACAGTATCAGCACGTACAGGGTTACACAGTAACCGAAGCAGATCTTCCACACTTATACACTAACAGACATTCATACCTGAGTGCTGCCATGCACACACACAGACACACAGACACACACACACACACACACACACACACACACACACACCTGTAGACATTCACACAGGTGTACATTTGTGGATAAAATCTTAAAGTGCTGAGCAGCAATAAGAGGCAGCAATACTGGATAAAATAACCGTGTAAAGCCTGTCCTAACCCCTGTATTAAATGACAAATGAAAGCAAAAACTAAACTAAAATGACACACTTATGAATGATACAAAAACAATTAAAATGCAAATGAATTAAATGTTATGAAACTAACGTTGAACCTAATTACAAAGTACACAAGCTATTTTTGTTTACGTTTTTAAGTATTTTTGTTCATTTTAAAATATTTTCTACTACGGATTTAAGTGTGTTTGTGGTACAGCAGATAATTATATCCTCTTCCCAATGCATTACGTGACATTTCTCTATTTACAATGCGTTTAATAATCCTCCTGGAGATTTAATTGAATTTTGAATTACATTTAATTTGAGTTACATTGCCACCACATTATTTTCGCATAATTTGTATTATTGGCAATATTGACTCGGGTTTTGCACACAGATTGATGATGTGGGCGTGGCGCTCCCTCACCTTTCAGACCTGTGTGTGTGTGTGTGTGTGTGTGTGTGTGTGTGTGTGGATCAGAGAGAGAGAGAAGGCATTCAGCTGCTCTGGTTTACCCAGACAGGATTCATTATGTTTTGCATTTCCATAATCTCCAGGATCTGGGGCGGCTTATTTATGAATGGTGGCGTATGACAGCGGGACGGGGACCAGGTGAGACGACGCCCCTCCTCCCGAGGACGGGATTGAGAAAGAATGCGGGCAGGCCGTTTTGCTGATCTTTGAAGCCCACGTTAAAATGACTGCGCGCCCCCCAACCCCACTTCCCCATCAGATCCGTTATAAGGCTGGGGCCGCTGATAGTGCTGCGTTTGATCTGAAGGTCGCCAGCCCCTTGCCGTGTTGAGAGATACCTGGCTGGCAAGCCCGGGTCCTTATTTAATAACACGGGACGGGAAGGGAACTCTCTCTCATAATTAGGCCTAATTACCCAGCAGGTGTTGACAGACGGCCCAAGAAGAGACAAACTGCCTTTATCCAGAGACTTAGAGTCGGATTACTGGAGCTGTCTTATCTATTACAGAGAGAGGAGAAAACCTCAATCTTCCCTCGCTCTCTGGTTTTTCTCTTTCTTCTCGTCCTCTCGCTCTCTCCACCATCCTGCCAGTGGGACAGTGGTATTAGAGGGGTGGAGGGCCTTAATTAGGCTTTTTTTCCATTATTCGTCCAATGGAAAACCAAGGCTAATTGCCAGTCCTTTGGTCAAACCTGGATATTTTGGTGAAACCTTTGGTCGATGTGGTCCAGCAGGTTTGTGGAATTTTCCCTGAACCATGAAATGACTGATTATTCTATTATTATTCTGCATGTTTTATTATTTCAGTATATGAACCCTTAGAGCAGCGCGAATCTGTGCCGGAAGCGCAATAAATGGTCAATTGTCATCGTTCGGCAAAACAGCTCCTTATATGGAAGTTCCCCCAGTTTGTGTTGGTGCTGGAGGTGTCAGACGTCATGCTGAGCTTTCTGTGGTGTGTCACATAGAACCAAAGTTATTTTAAAGACGTAATAATAATAATCACTACTGGGGTTTAAAAACAGCGTCACGCACAAATGAACATAAAGAATAGAAACTAACAAATGTATTTTATTTTAGTTTTTAGAAACAAACAGAAACACACAACATCTCTGAACCCGGAGAACTTTCAGGATAGTCTCCGCCCACAAGTGGGAGGGGAAAACCCGCAGAGGGAGGGGCTCCGGAGAGCGGCCGAGAGAAAGAGCA
>JBBPCY010000039.1:3039359-3051591 GCA_037974405.1 Brachyalestes nurse | reverse complement strand
TAAAAATAAGTCGCATTCGTTTGCTGAATAGTGACTGTTTGGAATTTTATATCATCCAAGCGTCCTGGAGAAACCTGTGTTCTTCTGTCCAGCTCCCAAAGCCTGACTCTGACTTTTGCACAGTACTGTATTATGTGTGGTGTGTGTTTTGGGCGCTTCCAGATGTTCTTCAGATCCCTCATGGCCTGGTTTGGTGTTTGGTGTGTTTTACTGTCAGTAATTCTGCATCATTACAGGAGATCGGCCTGTTTACAGCTCCATTAACAACAGGAGCTTGTAATGAAGTTAAATAAAACCCCCTTTGGCCAACCTGCTCATTTGGAAAGCCAGGCGGGCGGAGGAGAAAAAGTGTCTGGGTTTCTCCAGTGAGGTGAATGTAGCTACAAAAACAACATGGCTAAATATCTCCGAGATCCAAAACTTCCTCCAGCACCTGGAGAACTGCTATAGATCCAGCAGCCACATCTAAATTCTAGTTTATTAGGACTTCTGGTCTAAAATATGATGCTGGAGCTCCTGAGTGAGAGTAAAAAAGACCAGGAGCTGAACCAGCAACACAGTAGAATGAAATTATAGCTGGAAGAATTAAATAAAAGCTAGAAAATAAGTGGTTTATTAACTGAATGTGAATATATAAAATGGAACAGAAGAAAAGAAAGATTCCGTTCTTTTAAAATACCAAGGAAAGTAGAAGCTGATTAGATTTTAACCTCCACGCTTTTTTTCTAATGGTTTTAAAAGCAGTTTGGGCTTGTAGGTCAGTGCAGCTGTCTGCTAAATATGCAAACAGCCTGTTTGTTCTCAGGAGAAAGCTAGATACTACATTTAACCTATAAAAGTAAGAAATCTTAAACTGATTTATAGTAGTAGGTAAACAGAAAAACAATCTGTGTTTTCCACATTTTATATGTTTTATTAGAAGTTCAATCAATTGAGTGTAGAATTGCGTCGGATCTAATATATATATTTCCGTTCTTTATATATTTTACATCAAACAGTTCAGTTAGCACAACTTAAACGGGTGCGATTACTATCTTATTATTTGAAGTAAGGTACGATCAAATTGTATTTTTAGTCACTTTGTATTTATTTAAAACACAAAACCTTCGGTATTTTGTGGGAGGGAATAATCCTAACACTTAGTCCCCGTATGAACCGATATGGACAGATATGAACTGGTGGGTTATGATTAATATCACCACATTATGAGTGCGATATGCGTTTTTAGATTTTATAAAGCAAAATATTTTATACTGTTAAAATTAAAAAGTAAAAACTTTTACAATAAGTAAACAAAACAAGCTGTTTTTCTACTTATGTTTACTTCTTATTGTATTGTATTGTCATGACGTTTTCATTATTTGAAACTGAATGCGTTCACTCTCTCACTTTTAGGTTAAATTGTAAAAATTACAGACTGACCGGTTTTTTTGCACTGGCATCTCGATAAGTGGGCTGTGTCTTCTTAGGGACCCCCGCCCGATCTGTACACACTCAACACATTTCCCAAAACAGTCTAAAGACCTAAAAGACCTACATTTGGACTAAACTTCTAAAAATAATCAGTGTAAATGTAACACTGTATGCCGTGAGTCAATATAATGATAGCAGTAGCCTTAACATGCATTACAAAAGGGCATTCCCTAAAATCTAGAGTCTGAAAGAAGACACCACACTGGATTTTTTTAACTAATCAACCTAAAAATCAATGTGACCACGGTCAACTTGAAATTATCAGTAATAACCCTAACCCTGACTTGAAATAAGTTAACAAATGTGAAAAACAGATTGTTTTATACACGTATTTTATGAAGTTTAGTGATGTTACTTTTTGTAAATAAACAGGATCACACACTTTTAAGTTGCATTTTTAAGTTTAAGTTAAATATTTACTTTGAAATTTCAGTTTTTAGGTTGGACTTATATGTTTAATTTTTTACGTTAAAATTCACATTAAATTTACAGTTTACAGTTACCTGAAGATGCACGCTCTTTTCTACGTTTGGCTATGGAGGTCTGGCTTAAATCAAAGTCCTTCACAAAATGCAATGCGTCTCTTGAATGTTTAGGTGTGTGTGAGTGTGTGGTAAATCAAATCTTCTGGGGTGTGTGTTCACTCCTTGCAGCACGCTACCGCACGTGTTCATCACGCGCGCACGAGTCCACAATAATACAAAAATGGTTTAATAAAAGAAAAAGCAAATTTATTTCCAGCTTTTCGTTATCCGAGTTGTCCAAGGTCATTTTTCAACAATTTATCCTCAAAAGCGCGTGACCTCGAGATCCGCTTCACATTCTGAGATCGACGTTAGTATTTTAGAATGTAATAAAAGTGCAAAACGGGTGGCAAAATCGTACAGCTGATCATAAAACAGCAAATAATAGCGGTCAACTTCAAATTTTGCGATCAATGTAATGTTATAAATGATTAAAAGTGAGATTATTTATTATGTTATTTGGACTGAATTGTATACGTTCAATGAAGTTCAAAGTTTTTAATATAGAAGACTATCTACCTTTAAAAGTTAAATTGTTGCACTTTTGCAGTGTTTACCGCTAAACCTTTCGCAAAAGGGCCTAGAGCTCTTACCTGTAGCGCTTGTCGTCCACTGGTAGGAAATCCATTAAAAGCATGTAGTCCGCCATGGGGTCCATTCCAAATATTTTGACTTGGAAAGTAGGAAACATTCGTCTGGAAGAGAAAGGAAAAACTTACATTAATGCTCACCATCGAGCACAACTCGATTATTATCCTATTCTTAACCTATAGATTTACTATCATCCTATTATGATCGTATTATCATTCATTTGTTGCATTACGTAATTTAACCCATTGGTTAAACTCGGTTTTTTCCATTCAGATTACAGAAATAAAACAGAGAATGCTGGTTCCAAAGAGGCCAATCTTAATATTCCCTATAACAAAATAGTGCAATTAAGCTATTACTATTACTAGTATTCTATTATTTTCCTCATATCATTATTTTGTAGCTTCTCGTTCTTAAATGCATTAATTGACCTCAGTTTTATTCCATTCAGTCTCTAAAAGAAAGAATATTTGGTTCCAAAGAAGTCAAATTAATATTCACTAAAGCCAAAAACATGAGTTTTATTTTAAAAAATGCAAGCGATAAAAGGATAAACTTTATCTGATAGTAGACTGAGAAACTGTAAATGGATAAATGTCCCTTTTAAAGAAACAAACCCAATGCGCTGAGTTTGTAAATATTAAGTAAATACTAGGCTGTTAAATTTCACCCCTGCCTTGAATGTTCTATCTCAACCTTTCATTTACACCATTTAAAATGACATGCAAATTTTAACAGCAGCCAGTCTGAACTGGCCGGTCACTTCCAACCGAGTGAAACAGGGGGCGATTTTTAATTTACACAGCGAAATTGTCCGTGTTGGTTTGACTCAAATAACATTTAGAGTAGAGATGTGTGTGTGTGCTGATGCTCAAGTACAAAACTAACCCATTAATATTTATATCTTAACTTCATTTGATCTATATGGTTGCTGAATTTGTAAAAACAAAAAAAAAAACAAAAAAAAACCCAAAATCGGTTGTGGCTTAAAAGTGAGTATAAACCATTTACTTTACCATAATGAACTTATTGTGAGGAAAAAAATGCTATTAGTTGTTTATCTATGATATAACAAATTTTTACCACATCAAGTATTTAGTCTTATTTTTTATCATCCTAAAATTTTGGGTGGGTGAAATTGAGCAAAATGTTACTATTCTGAACGCTTTGTTTTTTTTTTTTAATAATTGTAATTACATAACATAACCCTAACCCTAACATCCTTTTTATTAACAAGCACGAGCCCCCTGGCAAACGCGCACGTTAGTTTGAACTGACGTATCGCGCCCTACAGTCTGTAAATAATTCATTTGGAAAGCGAATTGAAGCTGTTCACGTTTGTGCTTCTGCTGGCTAGTGAAAGTGATCCTGAATGCTGTGTGTGTGTGTGGTGCAGTTGTGGGTTGGTGAGGCTAAAGCAGCTCTGAAAGTGCTTTCTCTCGGATGTGCTGTTGGTGGACTCTCTGGAATGACAGATTACCCCGCAGGACAAGCATGGGAAAATAATCCCGATGCAGCCCCGTTAAGACCCTCTCTCCTCTCTGCTCCCCCCGACACGGTTCCCTCACCCTCCACACACTGAGAGCATACGCTTATCTATGCAAAGCCAATAAACAAACCCGGATCGATGCCTTAACCCATTAATGTCCACCTCTTGAATGCTACATTTCTCCACCAACCTCCAGAAAATGTTCTAAAAGTAGGTAAAATGTGGATTTTTTCATTTAAAATTGGGAAAGTGTGGATTTCTTTGGAATTTATTTCTGAATAGAAGTGAGGTCCAAAGTATGATGACATCTGGGGATCCAAAATCAAAACACACAGACACATTTTTATCGCTTTAGACCGATCAGAACTGGACAAGAACGAGTTAAGAAAAACATTGGCCTCATCCATACAGTATAAAATAATTCGTATTTGTATTTCTTATTTGTGTTCTGTGCTTTTAAAACTAGCTAATTCTTTCCAGGTTCTAGGCGAAGCCTTTGATTTCTGTAAAACATTGGCATGATTTGGATGCTTAAAAATCGTTTCCACAAAGTTTTGTTTCATTTACAAACTTTGATCTTCAAAGACACGTCTGTGGGAAGGTTCTTCGGGGAATTAAAAGTGGTTCTTTTATAGCATCGCTCCAGGGGACATTTTGCTTCCTTTATTTTTAAATGCGCGGATTCAAAAACATTCTAACTGAACCGTGTATCTAATTGTGAAGAGCTAGTAAGCATGAAGAACTTTAGAGTTATGAAAATGTAGTTTAATTAAAGTCTAATTTCATTACTCTCTTATATTTAATGCCTGTTACAGGTCTGCTTCACAAAACTACGCCTGATACCAACGATAATAGAATGGCAACATGCCTACAAAAGCAGAAGGGGGTTATTATCTGGTCCTAAACAGTCAAAAACCAGCGTTTGAACCCGTGTATGGTCCATAGCTGACCATCTGCAGGCCTTATGTGAGACAGTGCACTTAGCACGAGTAGGTCAAAGAAAGCCCACTGTTATACCATTAATCATATTTATACTACCTCGCTTATTCACCGTTTTAGCGAATAAATGCAAACTGCTGAAGAAAACATGGCCATATTTTCTCAAAAGTGCAGTCACGTTCGGAGAGGATGGATGGTGGGAATGGTCTGGTTATCTGAACAGTCCAAAAAAATCTGCTGAATCCTGCCAGCGATAGCAACCACACTGTAGAAAAACTAATTTTCCTTCTAAATCCAGGTGGAAATTGTATGAGTATAAAAATGTACCTTCACTGAGGGCTGTTGTTGACCTGGGACGTGTTCTCTGGTCTTCTTACAGCTTTTGTACTAAATGAACTAAATTCCAAAAAGGAATAATAGTACAATTAATTTTTTTCAACAGTTTTTCCTCTACTGGCTCTTTTTCAAATAAACCCACATTCCTCTACAGAGAAAAGGAATGGTGTTGTTGCTGTCTTTAGTTATGAATGCAGTAGAATAAAACACTGCAATGGTGTAATAATGTCCAGTGTTTTTATTTTGTCTCTGGATGTTGAATTATAAGCACTGGACTAACAGTGGACTAACGGTCTTTTTGTACTGTTTGTCCTTCAGACTTCTCCATCTTTCGCCAGGCAGTTCCACAATGGGCCAGCAGTATCTAAATCAGCTTATCCCCTCTTATCTCTGGGTAAATACAAACTGTTGGCGCTCCATTACAGGAGCTCATACATTTTCACAGCTGGTGCACTGCTGGCAAAGAAGCCATGAATATTCACCTCAAAATTCAGGTCAGATCACTGAAGTATGGGTATATTCACCTGTATCTGAGATTCTGTGAAACATAAGCCATGCTCACTAGATCTTCAATACTAGAAACGTAGTACGGTTTGAATGCTTTTTCATCACTTAAAAATAAAAGGTAAATAGTTGTCAAGTATATGTGAGATGTGAGATTTTAGTTTTAGTTATAAGAAATTTTAACGTCATTGTAAAGAATGCCTGAGATTTCAGTCTATGGAAGTTTTAAAGAAAGTTCAAAAATGACGCTTTAAAATAATGCAATAATTCATCTGTGTCTGAGATTTCAGTCTTCATATATTTTAATAATTTAAAATTCCTTTTTAAAAGTAATACAGTAATATACGCCATGCTTGAGATTTCCGTCTTTATAATTTTTTGAGAAAATTTAAAAAGCCATTTTTCCAGCTTGCTAGTGTGTGGGTGTCACCATATGGACAAAACACCTACTTCGTCATGATTTCGCCATGCCAGCATTTCACTATATAAACCACGCTGAAAGATCTCAAAATACATTTATGCTAATATCGCCATTTTAAGCGCACCACTGTTACAGACACGAAGCGCTCTCTGTGGTTATAAATCCCAACAGATACATGAATACGAGTTCAGCAGATAAACACTGAGATAATTGATAAGTCAATGTAAATCAAACCAACCAACCAAAATCAAAAACAGGAACACAAATACACGAAAGGTATCCAGTGTATGCATGTAAACTTAATAATTTTAAGTTTAAAGGCAACATTGTAGACACCTTAAAATCCAGTTTACACGCGAGTAATCCAACCGAATGATATATAAACATTTTACTTGCCGGTAAAACCATCAAATTATCTAATATGATTAAAAAAAACCCAACATATTGGTGGACATAACACAGGTATATACTAGTACAACAACTACTACTAACAACAATAATACAAGTAGGAGGAGTGAAAGACCATATATTCAATTCTTTCAAGTGATATCCGTCACAATCCGAATTCTTATTCGTTCACTATTTGCACTATTTGGGATTTCACTAGACTTAGCTTTTGAACACCACCAGCCGAACATCTGAAATAAATTCTAACAATCCCTAAAATGTGTAAATAATAATAGAAATATTTAACATGCAGGTAAAGCCATCAATGATCTAATATGACCAAAACCCAACCAATTATTGGACCTACCACATGTCTGTACTGCTACTACTACTACTACTAATACTAAATATAATATAATAGGGAGGAGGAGGAGCAGAGGAAGATGAAATATTACATTTTTAAATGGCATCCATCACAACATGTATTCTTATTTACTCGGTATTTGGGATTTTATTACTTGGCTTTTGAAGACCACCAACCGACTCTCTTAATTATTTTAAATAATTGTTTTTCCTGTGCATTTTTAAACCGCACAAAGAGCACCACTGGACCTACCTTCCAGCCTTGGTGACGATCATCTCGGTGCCCAGCTGGTTGAACTCGTCCCACAGCGCCTTCATCTCCAGCTGGACGCTGATGTTGGCAACCTTTGGATTCTTCTTCACCAGAGACTTGCTGGGCGTCGAGCTAGAGGAGGAGGAGGATGACGAAGGGCAATTCTGCGTCCCGGCGTCCCCCTGAGGAGCAGCCTGCCCTGGGTTCGAGCCCGGGTAGGGGTAGGAGTGCTGCGTGGCTGGACACGGCTCGAAGTGGGCCTCGTGCTGGCCATAGGGGTCTCCTGGAGACGGTGAGAGGTGGTAGCCCCCTCCAGGGGCACTGAGACTGTTCAGGCTGCTGGTGGTGAAGGCTGCAACATCGCAAAAATGGGAGAGCTGCGTCAGCCACGGGCTGGAGATTGCTGAAATCATTCCAGAGAAAATAAAAATAAATAAAAATGTATTTTTTTTGTCTGATTTTGCGCTTTTTTGCGCTAATTTCTAAGTTGCTTATTTTTTGCGCTATATATTATGCCTCATCCCACTGTTTGGTGGCTGTTGGTGGAGGTGGTTGTGTTCCTATTTAGCGCCCTCCGTGGGTTGCGGTGTTTTCTTCCTCGCGATTTGCACCGTTTGCGCTGCTTTTTTATTTTTGCGCCACTTAGTTAAAACGAATAAAAAATTACAAACAAATGTCTATAGTCGCACTGTCTTCTTTAATATGACCAAATGTGTTCTTCAAAATCAAGTCCGTGATGCCCGTGCAGGCTGTCCCTGTTACGCGGAGCTCCCTCTACGGCTCGCTTGCGCAGAGACCCGGCCAGTGGGAAGAAAAACGCGCGGAACAAAACAATGAAAAAATAGAAAAAATGTTTTTTGTGCTGTGAGTGCTGAAAGCTCCTCTCCTCTTGCTGCTGCTTGCTCTCTCTCTGCCTCTCTGCTGTGTGTTAATGGCAAATGCTCTTCTCTCTCTCTCTTATCTCTACCACCCCCTCGACCCCCCCCCCAAACACCCAACCCCCCAACACCCCCCACCACACACACACACCAGAAACCCCGGTTCTTATTTCTATTTAGATAAGGAGCTGCAGGTATGGAGCATTGCAGCACAGTTTAGTGCGTGTGTGTATGCTCAACAACAATACAGAGGAAACAACACAAGAGAGGAAACTTTTGCACAGTAAACATTTTTTTATCCAGTAAACAAACAAGCCTTTCTTTTTTCTTTGTTGTTTTTCCCTTCTTCTTTTTTTCCATTCAAAACAAATGACTGAAATTCCAGAGCTGTTTTTAATGTATTGCTACTTCGCTAACTTTTTCTAACAAACACTTACCGCTGTTAGTGGTAATGTTTCCCATAAAGGCTTTAACTCCTACATCTTACTGGCACAAGGACAGTACTTTGTATTTGTATTATTATTTTAAGGGCTTTTTACACCGTCTCTAAACTTATTTCTTGTGTCTGTGCAAAGGCCTGATTTCTAGTGTGTGGGGACTTTAATTTTAAGGGTTTTTTTTTACTCTTCCTAAAGCCATTTCTCACTTATTTTATTTGTAAAATTTATTTGAATTTTTCAACGTTCCTCTCTTATTTTGCAAGGTCATTTATTTTTCTTTCTATCATGCAGTTACAATTTATATCCCTCATAGCAGATGGATTACATGCATGCTTTGTGGTGCTCTTTTTTCTTTTTTCATTTCCAGCACGAGGAGCCCTCTGTTGTCTACGGCTACTGCATGCGTGTACCCCAGACGATTATTTTTTCAGTACTTCAGTACAACTAATATAATTCACCTACCCGTCGCGAGGCTAAAAATGACCATTAGTGAGTTCAGAAAGGGTGCAAGAAAGGACCCTAAAGCGCATTTCATTTTCACTTTCGCGAGATAGAAACGTGTCCCGGTGCTACTAGCCAATCACACATACAAACTCATACACATACTTACATATACATATACTGTGCAGTTTTAGTGTTTTATATGTTCTTGCACACCTGGTCCAACTCCAGGCTCATAATTCTCCCTGCAAAAAGTGACCGTTTTTGAAGGAAGGGGAGTGCTTTTGCACATTTCTTACGCGCGTGACTGTACAGTCCAGAAATTATGAACTACATGAACTACAGTCTTACACACACACGCTTCCCCGCTCCTGAGACCACGAAGAGACCGTCTGCTTGTTGTGCTGGACGCTCAAACGTGGATTTGCTCTAACGTCTATTTTTTAACCATATCACACCTTTTACTTTCACATGTATCAGCGCTTCTCGTGCTCTGGCACACCTGATGTACCCCCCCACCACCACCACCCACCCACCCACAGCCCGTCGTCAATCAAATAGCTTCAACTAGTGTGCAGGATTGGCACAAACACCCAATGGGACCCCCCCCCCCGCCCCAAAACAGTGTAGCGTTAATCAAGGAATGAGCTCCAACACACCTGATCCAGGTGCACCTACAACCACCTTTCGTGGGCTCGCACAGACCTTTATCCCACTTTATAAGTGTGGAAGAGAGCGAGACGACTTCGTGTTTTTGTTGATGGATTGGATAGATAAGGGTAGATAGCGCACCGTGAGCTGTTTTTATGATAGTAATACTGATAGTTATGAGTCTCTAAGTCTGATTTAACACCTTACCTTCCATCTCCCTGGTCACCGTGCTGTAGTGCATGGTCCTCGAAGGTTCCTGCTGTTGGTGTTGCTGTTGTTTTTTGTCGGGAGCTGCCCGAGCTCCAGCCGCCAGAGCCGCCGCCGCGATCAGAGAGGCGATACTGAAAGCGTTTGCTTTTGGAGAAAGAGGTCCGCTGTCGTCCATAGGACACCAGCCCCTGTCCCGGGATAAGTCCTGCTCGTGGCCCCCCTCCCCACCCCACCCCCGCTGCACTCCTCTCTCCCAGTCCGGAGAAAAGGAGCACGAGAGCGGAGGAGAAGAACGAGCCCACACGGCTGTCCCGGAGAGAGAGAAGAGAAGGGCTTATGGAAAACTTCAGTCTCTTCTTCAAGCTCGACGAAGACGTGTGTAGTGAAACTCCGCCGTGCACGCGCGCGCGCGTCTCCGTGTGTGTGTGTGTGTGTGTGTCTGTGTGTGTTCTTTTTTTCTTCTCCAAAACTTTTTTTTATTCCCACCAAGTTTAGCGAGCCATTGTGCGCCCCGGCTCTGCTCTTTCTGCTCCAATTAAGAAGAAGATGTGCCTCGACGCGTCCAGCAGCATTAAAACAGCACTCATCCACCGAGAGGGGGGGAAATGGGATTTTCTCTCCTTTAAAATACCAAATTCCCAACACCCCCCTCCCCTCCTATTTCTCTCTCCATTCAGCCCTGGTGATGTCAGTGTGCCTGGAGGAGAAACTACTGCTACAGAGAGAGAGAGAGAGAGGGGTGCTTCCACGCCTCCCCTATAGGAAAAAAAATTAATGAAATTAAAATAATACAAAACCTCGCTCTCCAAGGAACGTATGCATACCAGTCTCTACTTGTTTGGATTGTTTTTGAAAATTTTGAATAATAATAAATGCATAATCTATATATTCCCATTTTCGAGGTCGAGGAGGATGACGTCATCGCACTTGGCGCGAGCGAAAAAAACCGAGATCACCCAGGATACCGATACCAGGTGATCATTAGGATATTTTGTTTTAAATGAAAAAAATAATCATTATTTGTTTATTTTTTAAATAATAAAAAACGCCGTTTCAATTACAACTATAGAATTTTAGAAAGTAAACAATACATTGTTAATTAATGTGTTGAATAATGGTTTTGATTACATATATTTTTAGTTTTTAAAAATTTCCACGTAATTCGCGAAAATGTAAAATTTAAAGGCTTGTGTTTTGGTTTTTTTTTTTGTTTGTTTTTCTGTCCCGCTAAGGGAGATCTATGCACGAGCTGCACATTCAGTTGAAACCACTGATTGATGCCTGATCAGCAGCCAGGTGATCATTAGCAAATTCCGAATAAATTACTATTCTATATGCATTTTAAAAAATACATAATATATAGTTACAAGTCTTTAAACGTTCTCCATTAATTTTTCACTGATTTCCGGAAATAAATAACGGTTTTGGTTCCATTTGATTACTTATCTTTTCATTTTTGTTTTTTAGTGCCAAATTTTGAAAATGCATACATTTAAACTTTAAACGCCATAAGTACTATGCAAATTTGATACAAATCTTGTGATATGTAGTAGAGGATACTGTGAAATGTTCACCATGCATTGGTTCACTGATTTGTGGAAATAAACTGTGGTTTTGATTGCGGATATGTTGGTGTATTTTTTCTTCTTTTTCGAAATTTTGATTTCACACAAATTTAAATTGAAAATTTGAACACCACAGTGTTTTGGGTTGGTTTTTTATTGTTTTTAATTTCCATTTATTTCTTTTGAAGTGTCCTAAGTGGCATATGTAGATGTGTTCGGGAGCGAGCTGCATGTTGTTTTTGTATGCCGTTCAGTCACTAGTGATATTTTTGTGAAATTTTAAGGTCACACACTTTTCAATTTAAAATTTCAACGTTTTGTTTTTGCTTAATTTTAAATTATTATGATGATGATTATTATTAGTATTGAGAGAAATGTTCACGAGCTACCCACTTTTTTACATGCGTGCAGTCGGGAGTGATTTTTGGGACAGTAAATTGTTAGTAGAGATGGTGGGATCTGTAATAAAGTGTATAAAGTGTCTGAAACCCAAGCTCTGTTGCTTCTGACCTTATCAGCTTATCAGGGTTCATCATTAATGCACGGCTTCAGAGATGATGTTCTGAGGGACTGATTTGCACCTGAGGGGCTGGAGCGAGGCTCTAATGGGATAAAGCTTAGCGCGGCTCAGTGGTGGGGTTTTATCGGGACCCTGGCGCTCTGAAGGCCTCTAACTGAGGAAGAGGAAATCAGAGCGATTAACAGAGTCAGACGTGAAACTGATGAGGATGAGGATAAACAGGGGTCTGGAAGTCACTATTAGTCAG
>JBBPCY010000039.1:3018120-3037541 GCA_037974405.1 Brachyalestes nurse | reverse complement strand
TTTTTTAGAACATTTACATGTTTCTTGTGTGCTATTATTATTGCTAAAATACAATTAAGTTGCTAAAATACATTTAATAGACATTTTTTCCCTGTATATAACTCCTACATCTTTCTTTCTGAGAGAGAGAGAGAGAAAGACAAAGATTATTTTTGAGCGTTGAGCGTTTTTGACTTTTTTTGTTATATGTAACATTTATTTTGATCACTTTCTCTCTGTCTCTCTTTATCTCTCTCTCTGTATGTGAATGTAAAATCTGTCTATATCTCATTCTCTCTGTATACTCATTCTTTCTTACCTTATTTATTTATTTATTTAAAATGAGGTCTTATTAATGAATGTACAATTACTTATTTATTTATTTATTTATTTATTATCCCAGATTATGGCGTTTATGGCATTTATTTTGTGATTTATAAATGTTAATTGACATCGTATTTTTGTTTTGTTTTTTTTTTCCTGATGACATGAATGTATTATTATTTTTGTAATCGATTTTGATTTTAAAAAGAATTACGGTAATGATGTTAATTAATTCCTGCGCGCGCTGGGCCGCGGTGCTGGTGTACCTGATCTGAGATGTGCTGGTAGATACTGGAGCTCGAGCCCTGTTCTTGGCTCTTTTATCTGATGCTGCTGATAGGCGCTCCATCACTGCCAAGTCGGAAACGGCCTTTTGTAGAGGCACGCGCGATAACAGACAGAACTCAGAATCGATAAATAAATAAACAAACACAGACGGACGGACAGACAGACAGGAATGGTGTCGGTCGCGCGCTTACGCAACGTTCGGAATTATTTCTATCTTCAAGCGCATCAACAAAATTGGCAGCGGGACCCGTATGATGACAGACGCGCCATGTTTCAGGAGCAGACCACGCAGGTGCGTTTAGGAGCAGTAACAAGGCTTTAATACAAAACTGAAAATTTATTTCGGTCTTTTTAACATCCCCTCTGACAGTGCTGAATTCGCCTATACTAACAGCACTGAATTAATTCACTCTGACTGTGTTGAATTCACCCACTGATTTCACTGACCCCGACTGTACTGAACTGTCCTGCACGAACAGGACTGAATTCATCCTCTCTCACAGTACTGAATTCCCTCTGACAGTTATCAGTTCAGCCACTCTGACAGTACTGAGGTCAGTCACTCTGTCAGTACTAAATTCTCTCTGACAGTACTGAATTTCTTCTGATAGTACTGAATTCAATCGTTCTGGCAGTACTGAATTCCCACTGGCAGTACTGAATTTGACTACTATGACAGTACTGAATCCCCTCTGGGAGCACTGAATTAATTCACTCTGACAGTGCTAATTTCAGCCACTCTGACAGTACTGAATTCCTTTAGGCAGTGTTGAATTAACTCACCATGACTTTAACAAATGCATTCACTATGACAGTAGTCAGTATTTTGTTGAAAACTGTCCGTGCTGTAATAGGTGCTGGTCAGCAGTTTTTTACTGTCTGCATTTAGTAGCTGGTCAGCACACAATCAGTATTTTTTAGTAACTGGTTAGTATAAAGTTCGTTTTTCGTTAGTTGCTGGTGACGGATAGTAGTTGGTGGACATTTGGATGGAGTGTAAGTGATTTTTGCCAGGTGTTTATCTGTTTTTGGTCTTATTGGTGTTAGGTTAGTATTTGGTTGCTGTTTATTTGTTGTTTAGATGGTTTGGTTGGTGGTTAGGTTGTGTTTGGTTGGTGTTTATTTGTTATTTAGTTGTTCTCGCGTGCAGTTTAGTTCACACTGTGATCATTAACCCTCTCTCTCTTCATCCCTCTTTCATCCGAATACTAATCTGTGTGTGTGTGATGCCAGTGATGTGTGTGATCACTCTCCAGCCGCTCTGCTGTGTCTGAACTTGACTTTCAGCTCCAGCTTTACACTACACACACACACACACAGACGCACACCCCTACACGTTGTATATTAACGGGATTTAATTACTACTACTATTACTACCACCACTACTACTACTAATAATAATAATCATAAAAAATAATAATAATAACAACAACAATAATACTAATAATAGAAATCAGTCTTTAGAAAAGCAATACATTGATATTGGTATCATTATTATTATAATTATTCATTATCATTATTATTATTATTATTATTATTATTATTATTATTTGTGGCAGTAGGAGTAGTAGTAGTAAACGTAGTATGAACGGTAGGGCTCTTATTAATACTATTTAATAATAACAACAACAACAACACTAGTAATAATATAATAGCAGCAACAATAATAACAATAGTTATAATCGTCATCATCATACACTATTTCTATATTACAAGCAGGTATTGTGTAATTAGACAAATTATTGATATTATTATTGTTATTATTATTAGTAGTAGTATTATTACAACAACACAATCTGTCTGGTTACCACCAATCAGATCCATATAGCCCGAGGGCTGTGTTAATTAGAACCCCAGATCAATTAGCAGCTAATAAATCAGAGCGGTGAGAGTCTCGAGCTCCTCTCTGTGTTTAAACCCAATCCTGCACAAACAGCCCAGAGCAGCAGCACTGGGAGAAACTGTTTACCCCCTCAGCCCCCCACAGTGGGCTCACCGGGACCCCCAGGTTTCACATGGCAGGGGGTCCGAACACTAAACACCACAGAGCGCTGAAGACTAAACCCCCCAAACATCAGCATAGTAATAATAATAATTATTATTATTAATATAATAATAATAATACTAAATAATAATAAATAATAATAATAATAACAACAATAATTAATAATAATAAATAATAATAATAATAACAATAATAATAATAATAATTTATTACTATGATTATTATGATTATTATGATTATTATGCTTATTATGCTTATTATGATTATGATTATTATTATTATTATTATTATTATTATTATTATTATTATTATTATTATTATTATTAACAACAACAATAATATTAATGCAACCACTATTAAAATACTGCTAATATTTATATAACAATAATGATAACAATGTCACAGTCAGGACGAGCTAAACATTGCTACTATTTGCACTGCTACTACTGTAATAACATATAAAATAATACATATCAACAATATATATAAAACTATGTACTATTTTTATTTTGTGATGCCTTTAATAATGAATAATAATTTAATAATAGTTGCGCGCCGTTCCTTATACCTATTAAAATAATACCAGGTTTTAAATTTTTTGTTGCTATTTTCTAAGATTATGTCCTGTAACGCGCAGCTCTCAGCTGCATCGCGGGTCTGTGGCTCAGAAACGGGACACACACACGCTTCCGTTCTGGTGAGAACATCCAGTGTGATTTTTATTTTTGCAGTTTCAGTGTTTTCTGCTTTTTTGGTGGGGTGGGGCGAGGGGGTTAAATACAATGGGCTGAAGAACAATGAGAGGGTGAGACCACTTTATGATTCATATACCCCCCACCCCCCACACACACACACCACCACCCACACACATACACATACTTTTATCCACCTCATTAAATTCCATTCGGCCCTCATCACACACACTGACGGTGAACTGTACACTGAACTGTGTAATTAAGGACATAATTAAGGTCACAGTTCATTATGACCATAATTAAGACCTAAATGCACATAAATTGCTTAATTTTTGCTAATTTTAACACCTGTAAAGTTTAGAATGCAGCTAAGAATCTGTTATTATTTATTCATTACTTAATGAGGATTTCTGTTTTTTTTAAACCCAGTTTTTGTCGTTTTGCTCATTATGATTTGGGTTTCTACTGAAAACAGTTGTTTCCACAGATTGAAAGAAAGGATGCAAATCAGACTCTTTCAGTGTGGATTAGAGATAGAGAGAGAGAGAGAGAGAGAGAGAAAGAAAGGCACAGTGAGTCTACTCTCTCTCTCCTTTCTCTCTCTCTCTCTCTCTCTCTCTCTCTCTCTCTCTCAGTTTGTTTATTTGAGCAGGGGAAGGTCGTCTCTCCACATGTCTCTACTGAGTTAACAAATAGAGCCGTGACAGCTGCCATCTGGCTCCATCAGCACGTCCAAACCTCTACCCTGACCACCGGCTGCCACTGCAGGACAAAATCAGGACCTGTCCTTCACCAAACCAGACCATCAGACCAAAAATTCTGTTTAATTTTACCTGTCCTTTACCAAACCAGACCATCAGACCAAAAATTCTGTTTTATTTTACCTGTCCTTCACCAAACCAGAACATCAGACCAAAAATTCTGTTTTATTTTACCTGTCCTTCACCAAACCAGCCCATTTTTCCTGTTCTTCAACAAGTAAGGCCACCAGACCAGAAACCTGGCTTTATATATTTCCTTTATCATCCAAAATATGCATTATTTCCCTTTATAATCCGAATGCCACTTTACAACAGCAATACTGACCATTTAAACTCTTAGGGTTCAAATATTAATGCACACTTCAGTTGGTCACTTTCATAACAGCAGATAATACACCCTGGGTTCATAGTTTTGCTCTTAATTATTCAGTCTCTACAATTAATTATTCAGTAATGTGTTGCTGTTTGAGCAAATCTTTAGAATATAATATAACTGATAGTGTAGATTGATGTAAAAATATTTTGACCTTTTTGTTGCTCTGTTCATTGTGAAATTTTGAGTGTCAATGGGTAGCTTGTGTTTTCAAAGTATGTCAAGAGTAAAAAAAATAATCTTCTAATTTACTATATTATCCAGTACCTGATATGAATAATTCAGTAAGTATTATAAAGTATCTAGCAATTACTATGAATTACACCCTCTATTCAGGTGCATTTGTATTTCTAATTAAATCCTGTAATTAGAAATACAAATGAATAGAAGTGATGTTGCTGTTTCTCCAACATCATTTTAAATATTCAGAGGCATCTGTGATTTTATTTAAACGTTCTTTTTTGAACGGGACATTGTCAGATCCAGTGGCAGTAAAACGATGAATGCATCCAGCAATGATTTTCTAGGGGTCTACAAGTGTGTGGATGTGTGTGTGTAAATCCAGATGGTCATGGAGGACCTGAAAGAGCATTTCGTTAAGCAAATTTCTCAGCGCAACAGAAAAGGGCTGAGGAATGTCCCGAGCGCAGATGAGGGCAGATCCCTTTTCAAAAAAATAAGGGGGGTAAAAAGGCGAACAAAAAAAAATCACCTTTCTTCTCTCTTCTCTTTCCCTCCTGACTTTGTTTTAAAGCTGGCGAAGCTTTTAGCTTTTGAAAAGTATCCTTTTCCTATTGGAGCAGAAGCCCCCGAGCCCGTCATCACCTGGGCCTCTGCGCCAGCCCCCACTGGTCAAAATCTGAATAGCTGACATTCCTGCCACAGGAAAGCCGATGATATGGAATCGGGGCCGCGGTGATCTCCCAAATTAATCCGAACCTTCCCTCCATCTCAGAGGGCTCCAAATTATGCCGAAGGCCTCAGTTTCAAAGGTGGATGAAACCAAGTCCTGTTACACTGAAGACATACACTTTCCAAAACAACCTGCTAAGTAAACATATCAAAGCAGTGTTTAAGTACTCAGTAGTTACTTATAGAATGATACATCCAGCAGAAACTGGGTTATTTGGGCTCTGAGCTCACTTATTTTTTAATCCCTTTGGTCTGAAATGCAATTATAAAAGTCAAAGGTCTGATAAATTATGCACAAAGATATAATTATGAGCTAAATGTTAATGAATAAAAAAATAAATTACTTTCTTGGCTTTAAATCAACACTTATGTGCTCAGCAGAAGCTCTCACCCCTGTTTAATCATCTTATCTTTTGAAAATACTCGGCAAGCACAAATCCATCAACATTTACTTCCAAAACAACCTGCATGGTGAACCGGTCGAAGCAGTATTTAAGTACTCAGCAGTAACTTACAAAATGATACATCCAGCAGATATCGAGTTTTCTGGGCTACTCTTTTTTATTTCTGTTGGTCTAAAATTCAATGATGATGCTAAAAAAGTAAAAAAAAGTAAAAAAAAAAAAGTAAAAAAGTAAAATGTGGGAAGAATTATGCACAAATATACAATAGAATTAAAAGAAATTACTTTCATGACATTACATCAACATTTATGCATTTTGCAGAAGTTCTTATCTTTCGTGACTTACAGTCTAAATGTGTTAAAGTAAAAGTTTTATCATTTGATACTCAATTTAGAAATTTAGAACATTTACTTCCAAAACAACTTGCTTAGTAAACAGGTCAAAGCAGTATGCTGTAGTAACTTCTAGAATACATCCAGCAGAAACTGAGGTTTCTTAGACTCTTCTTTTTGTGTATTTTTGGTTTAAAATGTAAAATCTGAGGTCTGACCAATCACAAGCCAGGGCAAAATGAAATTATGCGCAAAGATATAATTACGGGCTAAATATTAATGATTATAATGTAATTAAGTTACTTTCCTGGCCTTACATCAATATTTATGCGTTTGTCAGAAGCTCATATCCATACAGTTTAATTATGTTACTTAAAGTATTATCTTTTATCCAGAAAATACAAAGCCATCAACATTTTTCTCGAGTACATGGAACGGAGTCAATGGAAGTAGCTCTAACCCGCCTCCAGTTTTTGGGCATGAAGGCAGAGCTGGTGCTCATTTCCAATCTGTCATTGGCTTCTTTCTTCTCCTCGAAGTTGTGGTTCAGTCAAAACGGCTTTTAAGCCCTTGAAATCTGGGATTATTACTCAATTACGACATTATTCGCTAACCAGTAGGGCTGCATGGAAATGTTTGAACACCCCTGGTCAAATTACATGTTCTGTTGATATTTTTAAGTGTAAATAAGTGCACATCCTCCACAGGGAACAACCATAAATAAGGCATTTTCTATTACCGGTTGTGAAGAATATATTGCAACAAAATGTGGCATAACTTTTGCAATTTTACACATTTGATAAGTCAGTTTTCCAGCAAATACACAGTAACTGAACATGTGTGCAGAACATGCGTTCTTGTGAAGAACATGTGTTCTTTATTGCAATATTAACTAAATATGTGTATTTTAATTTGAGTGGGAGTGACAAAACTTTTGCACAGGCCTGTATGTGCAGAATGCTGGAGCTGGGATTGTACTGCCACTTGCTGAGACTGTGATATGGTGAAAGCTTGACCAAAACAATAGTTTTTTTGTTGGTAAACACAGCACCAACTATCTAGAACTGGCACTGGTGAAGAGAGAGTCGTAAAAAAATAAACACTGTAATTGCTTAGGGTGCTCATTTGCATATTTCAGCGTTCTGCAATGCCAGTATTATAATAACGGTTAACAGAGGGTACTTTGTGCAGCCACTAATGGCTCAGTAAAACTGGCCAATAGAGTCTATAGGGTTAAAGTTGAGCCCATTTTCTCTCCTTTGCCCCCCTCCCTCCCCAAAGTCAGTATTTATTTGAATATAAGAATGTCTCGTGTTGACTCTGGCAGAGCTGTGTGGCGACGTGAGGAACGTTTCTCTCTTCTCTCGCTCTCTTTCCTTTGTTAATCACTTTGCTGACCAAAGCTCCATTTTCGCTACATATGGCCTTCACTTCATTTCCATGAACTTGAACCACAGCGTGATCCCTGTTGGCCCGCTTAAGAGAGCGAGTCAGTGTGTGAGTGTGTTTCCAGGACATATTTAGAGGAAAATGGCCTTTACTCACTAAAACCCATTGTATTAGTGTCCCCAAAGCCTCTGACTGACTGGCTGGCTCTTTTGATCCTTCTCCAATGTCTCCAGTATTCTTCTCAGGAAGGTCGCCAAAACTGAGGGGAACATGGAATCGGGACTTTGTTCACTTAAGTCTTTGTATTCAGTAACTGCTATAAGTGGTCACCAAAATAATGCCCTCTTATACTGACCACAGCATTTTGTGTATATACAGTAGGGTATATAGTACAAAAGCATTTTCTGGAGAGTTTTATTTAGATTTCATAATGTATTTTAAATTGTTCTAGTCGTTGTGTCTCCGTGTGACTGCATTCGTAGCATAAGCAGTTTCCTCCGGGATCTGATTCTGATTTTGATTGTAGTTCTGAGAGTGAGGAATTGAGGTATTGACATATACACAGACTATACAGAGCTTAAGGGGTTAACTTTGTTATTTCTAACCACCTACAATGATAATTCTGATGCATGTCTGTTAGTTGTATGATAAGTTGAGATTGTGAATCTGATTCTACCGCCCTGTTTGAGGCCGATGCACAGTTTTACTTCTGGGGGGCACACGGGGTGGGCTCTCTAAATGAAACAAGTTAGCCATTTCCTGTTGGCCCCAGAAAGACCACCTCTCTGGGTCTCTCCCCGAGAGGCTTCGTTAACTAACGTGGTGAAAACCTAACCGTTTCACATTATGGAGTCGGCAAGAAAAGCCCAGGGTGCCTCGACCCTGCATTCCCCAACGACGTCCCCCTTTCCCCACAAACACAGCGCTATCAAGACTTGCGCGCTGTAAAGTTATAAATGAATGCCTTATTTTATGATTTGATGAAATGTGCTCAGACCACTTGTATCCAGAGATAACCTTGAGATCATAATCAGGCATTAACCCCTTCAACATTATTTTTAATAATTCAAATCTTGTGTTTATTTTGATCTTATATTTTTAACTTACTACTCAGTAACTACTCTGAATTTTTGAGTTACTACTAATAATTATTTAGTATCTACTATTAATTTTGCAGCGTGGGCTGTTAATTATTCAATATCAACAAGGAATTATTCAGTATCTACTCTGTTATTCAGTAACTTTATTAACTGATCAGTTATAACTCAGATTTATTTCATAACTACTATAAATGAATCAACATCTGCTATGAATTATTCAATAACTGCAAGAAATTATTCAGTTACTACTATAAATTACGAATTATTAATATATCTACTGTGAATAATTTGGTATCTACCACAAATTATTCATTAACTTCTATGAATTATTCTGTATCTTCTGTGAATCATTCAGTATCTGCTATTAATTATTCAGTACCTCCAGTGAATTATTCGGCATCTAGTACTTTCAGTACTCAGTACTTTAAGTTATTCAATAACTGCTAATAATTATTCGGTATCTACCATGAGTAATTTGGTATCTACCATAAATGATTCAATAACCACCATGAATTATACTGTATCTTATATGAATCATTCTGTATCTGCTATTAATTATTCAGTCTGTACTTTTAGTTATTAATTTTTTTCTATTAATTATTATGAATCTACTTTGAAGTGTTAAATAACTGCTAGAAATTATTCAGTAACTACTATGAAACTGATTTTCCGTAGTTCTGAGAGTGATTTGAAGTGTGGACCAGCAAGCAGACTTTTTTTATTTGTTGGGATGAAACTAAGAAAGCTTGTAATGATTGGAGATCATATAAAAGTACAGACAAACTGTACTTAAGTGAATGTTAAGTGGCTACTGTGTCAAAGTCTCACACCATTAAAAGTATAAAACGTACTGAGAGAAAGTAAAAAGTAAAAAAGTAAATGGGTTTAAAAAGTTCATTAAAAGTTTAGTTTTTTGGTGGTGTGTGATGTGTTAGTGAAACACTAATTTGCATAGGGGTGTTTCTTTTCACACTGATAGAAATTTGTTTGGATATTTAAAAAAAAAACAATAAAATGCACTAGAGTTGGAATGATTGGGAAAGGAACTGTTAAAAAGTGTTTATAGTGATTGGTTTGAAGGTTTTGATAAAAATGTAAGTGAAAGTGAAAAGTATGTTTTCCTCTAACAGTGCAAGTCTTACATTTCAATAGTATCCAGTTACAAATCTTCCAAACCAATAGATATGAACCATAAAGAAAGTGGTATTAATATTGGGAACTAAATAAATAGCTTTGCGGAATAGTATGACCATTGTCCAGCTGAGAGGGTGGAACTGAAAGCATGACTCTGGAATGGCAGCGCTGCCTACTGTCTCCATCTCCATTTACAGAACACAGCCCATTAACTGACTGTTAGATGTTCAGTGAAGTCACACTTTTAAGCCAGGCAGGCCACTTTAATGCTGAAACTAAAATAACAAGTCTGGCTGACAGTGTGGCGACAGCAAGGAAAAATTAGCGATAGTTTGGGAGCAGTTTTGTTTCTTTCCTGCACTCCTCATCTTAGACCCACCCTGAGGAAGAGCAGGAAGCTGTACATGCTGGCAAACAATGGTGGAGAGTGGGCGGAAAGTCTGTCCCCGTCTGACGTTGCCATCAAAACATAATGGACATGACCACATTGTGCAAAAACGATCGTTAATGTGGCATGTTTTAATGCGCTATTGCTAGCAGGGAGGGTGGCAACAGTTCTGGGATGGCGCAGCCAAAAACAGATGTGCATTTAGGCCAGATGTGGTCAATTAGTCAAGACATCTTTAAGGTTTTTAGTTTTGCACTGGAGGTACGGGTGTAATTACCAAGTAATGGAAGTTTAAAGCTCGGACATTAGCCTCCTACAACCTGGACGGCTAAATCATTAAACCATGTCTAATTTTTAAGAAAATTGGCAAAAGGACAGTTGAACAGGATGGTTCAGTCAAAAACAGATGTGCATTTAGCCCAGGTGTGGTCGATCAGTCGAGGCATGTTGGCTTTTTAGTTCTGCACTGGAGCTACAGGGCTAATGTTAGTTAGCACGTAATAGAAGCCAATACCTCCCACATTAGTGCCCTGGATTGCTTAATCATCATGTGCTTACCATAAATAATGTCTAATTGTCAAGAAAAATGGAAAAAAATACATTTAAAATGCAGCCAAAAACAGATTTGGCCCAAATGTAGGTGATCATGTATGCTTTTTAATTTTGCAACTTGAGCTACAAGGCTAATGTAATGGAAGCCAATACCTCCCCCGTTAGCACCTTGGATGGATAAATCATCATGCACTCACCTTAAACCATGTCTAATTTTGGAAAAATTGGAAAAAAGTATGCTTAAAATGCAATGGCTCATCCAAAAATCGATTTAGCCTAGATGTGGTCAATCAGTAAAGGCATCCTTAGGCTTTTTCGGTTTGCATTAGAGGTATGGAGCTGATGTAATTAACAAGTAATGAACATCAAACCATGTCTCATGTCTTTTTTAAGAAAACTGGAATAAAAGTGAAGTAAACATGTTTACAATTCAATGGCTGAGCCAAAACCGAGGCATGTATGCTTTTTAGTATTGCACTGGAGCTATAGTTAACAAGCAATGGAAGCCTCACCTATTGGCATGCTGCAAACTGGATGGCTAAATCATCATGCGCTCACCTTAAGTCATGTCTAATTTTAGAGATAATTGGAAAAAATATGGTTAAAATTCAGGCTTCATGATGGCTTCTTCAGCTTTATGTTTGACTATTGCTATTGATAACAGTCTGTCATACAAGGTCAGAAACCATTTAAGCAAAGTTCTAGCTAAATGCATGATGGTTTAGCCACAAACTGGGGAAGTACCCAGAAAACAAGTTGTAACCTACATTAGCTTTATAGATGCAAGATGCAGACTTTAGACAGCAAGCATGTCTTGACTGATTGACTACATCTGAGGTGTATGTAAGAGTTATGCGCCACAACAGCCATTTACAAGGCCTCACCCCACTGGTTTTGGTCCGGTGTGGGGTTGAGTATCCTGGCTGCTGTACTATATCGAGTCTGAAGTCTCCATTCCCACTGTGTTGACTGGCATTTTCTCTGGTGGCATTTTGTGGAAAGGGGATCCGCTCTGAACCAATAGGGTCGCAGCACTGGTCAGCTGATGATGATTAGGATGATTTATCATTTTGCTGCTTGATGTCTTTGCAGGGTGTTTGTGATGACAGTGAGGGATTGGGAAGCATGTGGTCCGGTCACGGCAAAGTCAGAAGCTATTCCACACCGTGCATTTGTTTTGTGTGCGTGTGTGTGCGTGTGTAGGTGTACCTGTTTACCTCTTGACTGAGTTTTCACACACATGCAAGTGAATAGAAACTCTGAAACTGTAAGTGTGGGATCCTACCAGAGTTTTTGCAGTACTGTGCATACAGTCTTAGGCACCTATGCAAAACTGTTTGAAGCCATGAGTGGAAGCAGTGGGTGGAAATTAGAATAAATGCAAAAAAAAAAACAAGAAAGCAGTAAAAACTATTACAATTTTTGATCTAAAAAGTAGTTGATATTTTGTGAGCTGGTTAGAAGAACACAGCTTTGCTTCCAGATTTCAGTCATTGTATGGATTTATAAAATTCCATAAAAAACAAACCTAATTTAATCTACTGAAGCAAAAAGAGCCAAACCGCATATTTGATGGAGCTGCAAGTAAAACTGGGCTTCCATGAGGAAAGAGGTCTGGAAATGTTTAGAACACTTTGCCAAACTTGAAACCAGTCTTTACTGTATTAATGTTATTAGTATTTATTGTAATCCTAGTTTTTTTACACTAACTTAACACTACTGCCCAGCAGTAAACATCAAATATAATTCTCTCAGGTTATATGAACGTAATGTAATGTAATATATGTGTGTATAAATATCTGTTCATATGCATGTGTAGGCATACATATATTTCTCTCTCTCTCTATATATATATATATTTGTGTGTCTCTGTGTGTTTGTGTGTGTCTGTATGTGCGTGTGTGTGTACGGTATGTGAATGCGAGTTGAAAATGTGTATGTGTGTGTGTGTGTGTGTGTGCGCACATGCATGCAATACATGCATGTGTGCCCGCATGTCTCCCTTTGTGTGTGTCACTTCGCTAATTGCAGGCCCTGAAGTGTAACCCTATGTGTTTGGAGGATTGTGGAGTGTAGGCTTGCACTCACTGGGGGAACAAACCGACAGTTATAGGACTCCTCATTCTTCAGGGTGACACAAATACACACGCACACACACACACACACACACACACACACACACAGACACACACACAAAGATTTGTTTTTATACAGTGCCTGCACTGGGTGTCAGGTTCCAAATGTAAATACCAATATGTAATAATATGCCCCCATATGTATTATATATTTATATGTAAATACTTAAGTACTCAAGTAATACTATACATATACATATATATAAATATATGTGTGTGTGTGTGTGTGTGTGTGTAATTTGATAAAAATATGTCCCAGATGCATTATAAATATAAGTGTGTATATGTAAAACTATGTCCAGCTGGCATTTACATGGTATCAAAATGTAATGATGTGTTTGTGTGCATATACATATATATATATGAGTATCTATAGATACTATCGCTTATGTATTATGTATGTGTAAATACATGTAAGTAATCATATATAATAACCTCATCACAAATCGACAGTTAGTTCTCTCTGTGTTTCTAACAAGCTGGCAGGCCCATAAGGCACAACACAACATGACTTTGACCACCATGTGAGACACCTCCTCCCTGTACCTCCATTAGCCTTGTTCTCGCTTGAGGCCTGGAGAAAAAGACAAGGCACGAAATTGCCCTTTCCTGCTTAAAATGAAAAGGTTCCCGCTACTGTTATGTTTACATTGTTTGAATGCCGAAGAGCATTGTTGATGCCTTAACAGCCAATCACACATCTGTTTTCCAAAAGAAAAGAATCTGTGAACAGCAACAGCGACGCAGAATCACAAATACAAGACAAACAAGAAGAGTACTATCAAACAACCGTGACTTCATTCAGCAAATTATATAATCAGGAGAGGGAGCTTAGCATTTACACATGCAGTCTTACAGATGTTTGCTCTTAAAAAAGACAGATCAGGTGTGTGTGTGTGTGTTTGTGTGTGTTTGTGTGTGTGTATGTATGTGCAGATTCTATATAAAATTATACAAACATACAAAATCATATACAAAATGATTTTAGCCCTAAAATGGTATATACATTATAATATATACATTTGCAGATGCAGTGAGGTAATTTTATGTACTGAAAAGTGTGCATGAATTATTATTATTTGTTTTTTCAAGTAAGAAAAATCTTATTTGGAAAAATGAAATTAATGTAAAAATAATTAATGTCTTCTTTTTGCTTTATGTCACATTTTAAAATGTAAAGTTTACAGTTCAAATTTTTAGTCATCAAATTGATCAAAATTGCATTTTATTTTGCAGAAGTTATTGTTATGACATTATTATCAAAATGAAGCACACTCAGTATTTTATAAAACTGAAATGTTATTTTCTGTAACTTGTCAGATTTAACAAAATTGGACTTATTTGCATTTTTTTTTATAGAAATGCAGTTTATTATAAAATTTTTAGCAAAATTCATTCAGTATTATAAATCTTTTGCGTGTGAACCTATTTTTGTTCATGCATTAATAGCATGAACAGAAATAGTGTTATTAATTACTGTGCTTGGTTATTGGTTTAATCACAGTTATTGCAATGTTATTAAATATTTATCAAAATGAAAATTTGCCCTTAATTTAATTACAAAGGGCAACAATCTTCCAGCTGTTGTTTATTCCTTTCTAAAGAAAAAGTCTGTTAATACACTTCAATCTGTTGCTCCAGAGAAAAGTGAAATTTTCTCTGGAGAAAGTGTGATTCCCTGTATTTTTCCTTGTCAGGAGATTTGTGATTTGTGTTAACACACTATTTGTTTTCCGTCTCGGTCCGTCTTTTCACACACACACACACACACACACACACACATACACACACACACACACACACACACACACACACACACACACGCACATACACATACGCACATTCCTAGCACAAACCATCTTCTACACCCTCGCTGGTTTTGAAATATGGAGCAGATCCCGGGTGAGCAGAGTTAAGACAAACAGGCGATAGAGAAATGCCTCGGCTCGTGGAAGCCTCCCCTGTGGCTGAGGAGGGAGAAGAGAAAACATGGTAATGAGACCAGGGTGAAAAAGAGAGAGAGAGAGAGAGTGTGTGTGTGTGTATGTGTGTGTTTGGGTCACATTTCTCAGCCCATTCATCTCCACAGTATTGCTATTGTGTGGCCCTTCAAGAAGCCAACTCGGGCTGTAATGATATTTATTGGGACGTGTTTTCGCTTGCAGGCCTCTTCGCTCTTACATCACGGCCGGGACGCTTCCAATCAGGGGACGATCTGAAAAGCAGATGATTTGGATGCACTTTCCATTGCCGGGTGTGTGGGAGTAAAAGAGTGCTGAGTGATCTGCATGCAAGTGAATTTAGAGGTAATGAGTTAAATATCAGTGACTTTATTGCACCTTATGTATGAAACGAAGTGATCTAAGGTCGGAATGTCACACAAAGAGGACAAAGGCGTACCTTGGAAGGTTTCGCTCCAGTGACCGGAGAGTGTACAACACTATTTAAGGAATAGAAACACTGTTCCCATCACTGGAAAACCAAGAGCACTGGAAAGTGTTGTGGGGAACAAAAGTGGTCCTTAATCACTATTCCATTGTACTCTCTACTCTTTATTTTCTACACTGGAAAATCAGAAACACAAAGTGTTATAAATCATCCCCAATCATTATTCCTTACATTACAAAATGAGGAGGACTGGAAAGTGTTATAGGGAAAAGGAATATTTCTCTATTTACTGTGCCTTACATTGTAAAATTGGACACACCCAAAACATAAATGGTCTCCTATCACAATTGCATACCTTAGAATATTAGGAGAACTGGAAAGTGTCATAGCCTACAGACAATCGTTCCAATAAGGAGGAATGGAAAGTGTAATAAGGGAAAATAAATGATCTCTAATCACTGCTCCCGACACTGGCTCTGTATGCGTCACTGTCTGATAATCATTGTTCTCTACATTGGAAAATCAGGAGCACTTGAAAGTGTTGTAGGCAATAGAAATGTTCCTTTAATCACTATTCCCTATATTGGACAATTTGAAACACTGAAAAAAAAGTGCTGGAAAATCAGTAGCACTAACCAGGAAAGTGGTATAGGGCACAAAAATGTACTAAATCACTTTTCCCTACATTGGCTCTACATGCAACAATGTCTGACAATCACTATTTCCTACTAACAGATATAAAACAGTATTACATATAGCAGAAATGGTCCCGAATCACCCTACATATACACCCGAATAACCACTTTTCCCTACTCTAGATAATCGGACACTTTATAAAGGGATGCTGACTTAACATTGGTTTACTCATCCCTCTGCAAACGGTAGTCCCAATACCATGGTGCATTGTGAAATTTAAAAACGATGTCAGTGGCTAGATCTGGCTAATTCATACATTTGGGCTCGGCTCTTCTGTCACATAGAACCAAAGTTATCGTCATATCTTTTTTTATCATATCTTTTAGTCTGAAACAGTGAGTTACAAATGTCTTTGTATTTGTTGCTTCATTGGTTTTGGATGTTCCCAGGCCTTCTAAATGGATCCAGATTCAGCATATATGCCATATTGATCCAGGTACAGGCTATTTATGGAGCTATTCGACAGACACGCCTCATACCCGTGAGCTCGGCACCATGCGGAAGCTTCTAAACCGTGCCTCAAAGGTCTTCTTCCATTCCTCTGCACCTGACTTTGCATGAGAGCTTATGAGTGTGTGTGTGGGTGTGCACCCGTATGATTGGGACCATCAGGGTTGCTGGACAGATAGACTGCAGGACTGTATGTGTATTTCTGCAGCTTTCCAAAAAGCTGCAGCTCCCCTATGTGGCTCGGCAGTGTAACACCATTTTAGCACGTCGAGGGTCCGCAGTACTGAATTAAAAACTGGATTTTATAGCTCTGGTGCAACAAAAATACTGTATATGACCTCCTGAGTTTAGCCCCGTATCACCAGAGCTTACACTGAAATGTGTTTTTCAAAGCAGATCCAGGAGCTGCATAATGATTCCATCAGGGTCTATAACATCAATCCAAATGGGATAAAATAAGGACCAACATTTTTCCAGCCTCTTCTTTTAAAAAAGGGGCATCCTTCCTCAAATCAAACCATGCTTATCATGGCTCCCCTATGCTGAAAAACCAAGGGCACCACCCAAAACACAGTTAAAAGGAACAGAAGTGGCCCATTAACTATATTACAAAACCAGGAGCACTGAAACACTGCCAAATAATAGCATGCATTTTATTCACTGAGCAACAAACTATGGAAATGAACCGCAACAGTGGTTTTAAGGTTCAATTGTGTTCCTCAAATGGACTTAAAGCTGGACTGCATTCTCTTTCCCAGGACAAATGGGCCTGTTTGTACCTGCATAATGTTTTTAAATAGAAAAACACAATACAGTTAAAGATAAGATAAGGTATATGGGGTCTGTATAACTTTAAAATGGAAAGTGATGCAATTATTTTCCCTGAAGCTTTAGAATATTTAAAGGAACAGAAATTGTCCCCTAATCACTTTATTATCCTTAGAATGCAAGCAGCAGATATCCATGCCAGCAGCACAAAATTTTTTTATCATATGGCAATACAACTCCTTATATGGAAGTTTCCCTGAATTGTGTTGATGCATAGAAATGATTATAATTTAAAAAACATGTAATAATAATAACCACCACTGGGGTTTTAAAAATTGTTTCACTTGCAAATGCTCACAAAAAACAAAAATGAGCAAATTTCTTTTATTTTAAGAAAAAAAATCTTTGAACCCAGGAAAACTTTCAGGATAGTCTCCGCCCACAAGTGGGTGGGGAAAACCCGCAGAGGTAGTGGGTCCGGAGAGCGGCTGAGCAGCAGCGCGCTGAGAGAAAGAGCATCAAACAGTGAGCATGTATGAGAACAAACATCGGTTCTAGACTGTTTTACACCGGTTATATTTACTGAAATCAGGTTACTGATACACTCTGAGTTCTAAGGGTTAATGCATTGGAAAATCAGGAACTGTGAATGGGAAAGAGTTTGTCAACAGAAGTAGTCTCTAATAACTATTTTCTACACTGGAAAATCAGGAGCACTGGAAAGTATTATAGGTAACAGAAATAGCTCCAAGATTAGAAAATCAGGAATACTATATAGAACATGATTCCATGTTGTGAAAAATCAAGGACTCTTCATAGAACACGATTGTAGAACACGATTATAAATAGTTTGATTCCATGGTACGTGGTGAGTGCATTGTGTTTGCCAGGGTGCACCATTTGCACGCAACCCACAGTGATGCATTGTTGTTGTGCCGGATATCCGGACACCGGTACAAAATATAATTCTGCTGAAACAGTCCTGCACATAGTTCTGGACATGAGTGGGTTTGGCCCAGGCTGGCAGGGTTTTGACTGAAATTTGTTCAAATTTCTTGCAAGGTCCGCCCATCCAGCAGAGACTGCAATGCTATTTTAAACACAGAAACAGGAATCGTAAAAAGAACAGACTTGAAAGAAGGACAGATAAATATAGTGAGAAGAAAGACACCACCCTAACAGAGATGTGTATTAATAAATGACTTTTTTGGATAAAAATATCCTTGCCAGTATGAGATGATCCCATGTGTTCATCAAAGCGATCTTTACATCAAGGATACTCTTCCTGGACAGGTGTGCACTCATCTTTAGAACAGTCTTAATGGGGTGATTTCACTCATCACAAATGAATGAGGGACACGTGATTGTTTCCTGTCAGGTGAAAAACCCTTTGGAAGTGCAGGTCAAAAAAGAATGTTCTCTTGAAGCATATTGCACAGGATTGGAAAGCTGATATATATTTAGTTTCTTTAGTTTCCTTTTCTTTAATTTAAGATTCAAAATAATGTGGCTCCAGTTGACCTGTAAGACTATAATAATAATAAAAAATTGTTATCAAATAAGTTATCAAATAATATATTAAAGAATCATTTAAGATAATCAAAAATAACTGTTTCATTGTCTTATTACTTTTTTTTTTACATTATTGCCTTTCTTCTCAAATGTACCATGGCTTATTTGTGTCTGTCCGTTTTCACGGACCCCTTTTTGGTGTCTTTCAATTATTCATGCTGCCTTATGAGTCTGTCAATGCCCCTACACACATTTTTAAAATTCATTTTGATAATACTGGGATTATTTCTTTATTTGTTTATTTGTTATTTCAGGAATAATGTATTTTAAAAACGAGTAACATTGGAGATGTACAATGTCTCTGCAGTAACACAGCATGCAGGGATAAGTCAGAAATTATGCCATTTCTTCACTGTAATTAGGAAAACAATTGTTTTCTTGTCCTGCAGAAAGGAGGATTTCCTGAACATGAATGGCAACCCCCCTGAGTGTCATCGCATGAGAATCTGAGCACACACACTTTTAGCTGTTTGCTCGAGGCCCTTCAGTTCAAGGTTGTGTTTATGGCAGTCCACGCAGTGCTGAGCATCAGAGAGAGGCTGTCAGACTGAGTGTGTATCAGGTGTCTCCTTCGTATCATGTGTGTACTAACACACTCACTCACACACACACATTTCACCCACTTCTCTCTAGGGTTCTTCACCTTTCAGACACACCTTAGATGTCACATCTACCTGGGTGGCGAGTCATTGGTCCAGGCTCACACACACACACACACACACACACACACACACACACACACACACACACACACACACACACACAAACACACACAC
>JBBPCY010000039.1:2962389-2973316 GCA_037974405.1 Brachyalestes nurse | reverse complement strand
GTGTGTTGGTGTGAGTAATGGTGTGTGTGTGTGTGTGTGTGTATGTGTTTGTGGTGTGTGTGTGTGTGTTTGTGGTGTGTGTGTGTGTGTGTGTGTTTGTGGTGTGTGTGTGTGTGTGTGTGTGTGTGTGTGTGTGTGTGTCTGTGGTGTGTGTGTGTGTGTGTCTCTGTGGTGTGTGTGATTTTGTGTGTGTGTGTGTGTGTGTCTGTGGTGTGTGTAATTTGTTTGTGTGTGTGTGTGTGTGTGTGTGTGTGTCTGTGGTGTCACACAATTAGACAAAAGTCCCACATGTTTACAAACAGCTTCCGCCTGTAATTTTAGTTCCATTACATTTATTCAGATTTATAATAAAATAATCAAAGATGGAATATTCAGGCCCAGAAAGTCTTTTCCAGGTTTTTGCTTGGATCACCTGCTTTCTCTAAATAGCCCAAACCATTATTATATTATTATTAACAAACTATTATTTGATGCAGACCTCTTCAACCCCTTCCTCACTTACTGGTAGTTCTAACGGATGAAGTACTGCATCGTTTTTGCTGTATTCCTCTAGTTTTGTAGTTCTCTGAGAGAAATAGATATTTTTTGGGGGATTTAGCTATAACTAGCTCGTAATGCTCTATGAAACTCAATGTAGTTAAAATGCGCTTTACCCTCCCTCATTTGACCCCTGAAAAGACACTAAACCCCTTCATTTGAATTAAGTGGCTGTTGTTTTGTGAAGCCAACCCCTTAATTTGACCCTAAAATTAGATTTACGGCATGAGTGTGAAACTCCTTTATCTTAAATTCATGGTGTTAATTTAAGTTCTATTTTTAAAGGGGCAAATTTGAAAAAAATAAAAGGAAAATTCAGTAGTTTTATCCCTTAATCAGTGCACTTTTCCCCTTAATTTCCTCAAAGTGCCAGAAAGGCCTCGGACCTCAGAGGGTTATTTTCCTGTATGGGGCAGGAAGGTCAAAATGAAGATCAGTTTAAGGGGTAAAACTGGGTTTTTTGTATTAGAAATTGGATGTACATTTGCACATATATGATGATGATGGAATTGAAATATTTTTCTTTGTTATTTTGTACAAAGAAACAACATAATTTTAGCACAAAACTGATTATAAATCCAGCTCCTTCAGTGAAACTAGAACATTCTTTTGGGTTTGTTTTGGATTTGTAGTCCTGAAAGTTGAGAGAGGCTGATTTTGAGAAAGAATAACAGGCCTCAGCACTTCATCATCCAGAAAGATCTCGAGAATGTGCACCATGTGTGTGACTGCTGCCATCAGTATACATTCAGTGAACACATTTGGATATTCTGGTCAAGTTCTATGAGCTTTTCAATGTTATATGATTGTGCTGAATGTGGGCGGAGCTAAGCCTTCATTAAAGGTGGTACATTTTGGAAAATCCAGTTATGAGTAATTAGAGATGAACTGACTAAACACAATAAAATAAACATATTTCTGATACGTTTTGATATTTTATGATCACAGTTTAAGAAAAGGGACCTTATGGATGCAGTTTATCCAAAAATCAGGAAAATGGTTGATGGGATCAAAAAAGAATCATTCCTGGCTTATCCTGAACCTAAACCTAACTTACCTTCATGCCTTAACCTAAGCATATCCTGAATACTGTTGTCCTACTTGAGTTTCACCAGGTAGTTTGGTAACAATGAATGTATCTTTAGATGTTCTACAGGGGACCATCAAAATAAAATGGGACCAGTGTGTCAAAAGAAATAATGACATTATGAGTTTATCCAGAGTAATTTGTGCAATCCTGCAGTGTTCTGTAGGTTAACCCTTGGTATGTTAAATCACACACACACACACACACACACACACACACACCTACACCTAAAAAAATCAATTGGTTTGCTGCAGAAAGAACCATTATTTTAATGTTTCCGTTCTAGCGCTCCAACAACAACATAACGATCCTAAACCAGTTCGAACAAAAGTAAAACCATTTCCAGGCCGTCTGTAGGCCTTGTGTAATAAAACAGTAGGTGTAGAAAGATATTCGAGCCCACAGTTGTGTTTATATTGATAAGGACATGTCCACACACACACACACAGGCTCTGGAATTTTACCATCCGTGAGTCAGTAAACTGCTCTGACATGAAATGGCCCATAATAATTTACTGGCAGTTGTTCGGATCAAAAAATAGGTCCAGAGAAAGTCTCTGTTATTACACATCAAATGCTATGAATCACGATCAACGGGGAATCACCAGGCTGACAAGACTGATTCATTATTTCTGTTGTCTTTATTTTATCATTTATTATTTTTGCATGTTTTAACAAAGTAGTGGCACTTCTAAACCTTGTATTTATGTGAAAGGACAAATATAAAGTGCTAATATCTTCTTAAAGATTGAACATGTATTCTGGGCCATAAGTTTGTGGTGAGATAGTTTCGTTATTCTTTGCTAATGATGCTTAATGATGATGAATGCACAACATAGTCATTGTAAGACTAGGAGTTGGAGTCTCTTCTGGACATTTTTCTAGCTTGCTGCACGTCAACAGACGCAACATATTAAGCAGAGATTAGGTAAGTTTATTTTATAGCAGAAATGTATGACAAAATACATAAATATCCTCAGAGCACAAATCACTCCTCAGGCTCTCTGCTGTGCTGATCAGAAAGAATTACAGGCATGTTTAGAGTTCGCTGATTAACGATTGCAAATGTCACAATGTAACATGTTCAGTTGAGGATATTGCAAGAACAGTGATACGGTTTACAAGTTTGTTTACCAAGTTTGCCTCTTTGAGTACTGACCATTTTAACCACCTCCAGAAATGTAAGAACACACAGTTGTGTCAGAGGACTGTATAATATATAGCAGTGTGTTTTTCAGGCTTAAAGCTGTTTAATGTTCTTTGCTTGGACCATCACTTCAAAACCAAACATCGTAATTTCATCCCTTGAAATTACCTTAATTTTGACCTTCACTTCCCATACAGTATATTCGGGAAAATTAAGGAAAAAAGTGCACAGATTAAGGCTGATTTTTTCAATTTTGCCCCTTTAATACTAGAACATCCTGAACTAACACCTTACATTTAAGATTAAGGGGTTTCACACTCATGCCTTAAATCTAATTTTAAGGTAAAATTAAGGGGTCGGTTTCACAAAGTAACGGCCACTTAATTCAAATTAAGGGGTTTGGTGTATTTTCAGGGTTAAATCAAGGTAGGATTAAGCACATTTTAGATACATTGTGTTTCATAATGCATGCTATCGAGGGACCATCCACAGAAAATCCCACTATTTTACAGTGCTCTCTAAAGACCAATAGGGCACATGTGGAACTGTACTATCTATGGACTAGACAGGGCAAGTCCCCTTGTTGGGATCATACCAAAGGTGTGCCCACCATGGCAAATTCCACCAGTTGGATTTCATAATTTATGGACCTGGCCAAATTCAGGAGCTCAAACTTACTATATAAATTTTATCAGTAAGTCTGTACTCTCTGGTAAGTTCCACTAGTGGGACTGTACTGTCTATAGACCAGACAGAGAAGGTCCCACCAGTGGGACCACACTATCTACAGACCAGCTGTAACAAATCCTCCTAGTGGGAGCTTACCATCTAGGGGCCTACCTCGGTAAATTCCAGCAGTTGGACCAAACTATCTATAGAGGGGCAGATGTCACCAGTTGGATTGTGTCAGCTAGGGACCCACCATGGCAATTTCCTGTAGTTTAACCATACTATATGAGAACCAGAAAGATCATATTCCAGCAGTGGGACCATACTGTCAAGAGACTAGCCATGGTAAACCCCCTCAGTAGGTCTGTATTGTCTAGGGACCAGCCAGGGCACAGATGGGACCATACTATCTTTGAACCAGACAGATCCCACCAGTGGGACCACTTTATCTACAAACCAGCCATGACAAATCCCCCTGGTGGGACTGTATCATCTAGGTACCTATAATGACAAATCCCAAGAGTTGCACCACACTATGTAGGGACTAGTCATGCTAACTCCCACCAGTGGGATTGTACTATCTAGGGACCCACCATGGCAAATCCCACCAGTGGGACTGTACTATCTAGGGACCAGCCATGAAAAATCCCAACAGTGGGACTGCGCTATCTAGGTACTGCCATGACATATCCCCATGGTGGAATTATACCATCTAGGGACCTGTCATGGCAAATTCATGCATCTGGACTATACTAGACCAGTGATGGCAAATCCCACCAGTGGGAGTGTATCATCTGGAGACCATAACTAACAAATCCCACTGGTAAGACTGTTCAGACTACTCCCTGAAAAGAAAGTCTTTGGGGCCCCCCTGCAAAAAAAGTGCATGATAAAAAAACAACGATCAGAATTTAATCTCAATGTTTTACCTCATTAACGTGCAGTATCCTATTGCATCTACACCATAATGATTTTTTGTAACGTTCAAATTTGTGTAAAATGGGGTGATTTCCTATTTTTCAGGTGCTCCTCTGTAATTGTTTTTGTCTGGATGCCTGTATGTTTTTCCTTCCTCCTCTGTGACGATTACAGGCCAAATTACTTACTTTTCACTGAATTCAGTGGTGCTCTGATCATTTTAGCCCCATTTGGACACACATCTCTGTTTTCTAAAGCTATTTGATTCTGTTTCCTGCATTTAGTCTCCAATCATTTTAAACAGTTCCTGAATTGTGAAACAGGGAAAGTGTTGAAAGAATCTCTTTACTTGGGGGGCAAAACTTAATTTCTGTCCCACCTATACTGTAGAGTGTTAAAAGGAGGAGAAAGAAAATAGTCCTGAAATTGAGATCCTGTAGGCTGATTAAAGAGATTATGATGGCAGGCACAGGTATTTAATATTTACAATATCATTAACTTTTGGTTTTCTGTGATCCTATAAAACACCCAAATTTGTAGAAAATACAACCCAGTAGAAACACTTTTGTTTTTGTGTGGAGTTTTATTACAAACTGTCTAATTAACTAATTCAACCCAAATAGATCTTTACACGCAAAGATAAATATCAACATTCATATTTTTTTATACATATTTTAAAGCTATTTTATACATATTTTAAAGCTGTTCATTCCTCAGATGTTCACACCTGCCCAAGAGTGTCCCACATATTTGAGCCAAAATAGGCTGTGTGGTCACAGGACCCCAAGACTATTGGCCCCTGGGCACTGTTCCCAGTAGCCTGGACATTAATCCATCCCTAACTATATCCCCTGACCAGATCTACTTATATGCAAACTGCATGGAATTAATTAACATCTAACTTGCAGGATTTATGTTTTTTTCCTCTTGTAAGGTTAAAAGTAGCTCTTTCGAAATTCTACGAAAACATGTTTAAACTTGAAGAAAAAATGAATAAAAAGATTGTTACAAGTAAGTTGACCTGTAATCTGTGCGCTCCAGGAGTTCACCCGTAGGTCAGGCTGGTTTGAGTCAGCTTATTAGAAAGCTTAGGCCAAAAAAGGTGTCAATACTGAGTTCTTAATAACTTAGAGAAATATTTTGGTTCAGGTTTAATTGTTGATTAAAGAATATTTTTACGGGTTGAGTCAGGCAGGGCAGGTTGGCTATGTTAATGGGTCGGACAGGAAGGGCCGGGTGTGCTCTCACGATGGGTCAGTAACCATTAAAACAGTAACCATCACTTCAGTGTGGGGACTTTCCTCCAGTCATCAATAGCAAAAATCCTTAATGTAGGCCTGAAAAAGTTTACAGGTCAACCTAGAACATTTTAACCTGACAAGAAGGACAAAAAAAAAAAACATTATGCAATAAACACAAAGTGTTTATTAATTCCATGCAACTCGCATGAAAGAGTTAATGTGCCACCTGATTTACAGCAGCGTCTCCCTACAGGCCTGACTTTTAGCCGAGTGCCTGATGAGAGCATGTTCTGCAAAACAAGGTGCTTGAGTGACTAAGCTAGGAGTCATTGTCTAAGAGCACTTCCAGGACTTGTAACAACACTAGACCCAACCTTACACTTTATCCCTTGTTTGTCGGGTTTGTAATAACGTCAAATGCTCCCGTACGTCAACACCTGCAATCTGGAGACGCTGCGTAGCTGTAAAGATCACACATACCTGATGGTGTGGTGTCATCACCTGGTGGTGAAGCACACGCTCATTAAGACGCGGGCATGCATTAGGGCTTAATTATGCCCTCATTTCGGAAAAGAGGAAGCAATTACGGCGCCTTTTATGCTGCGCAGTGTTTGCATTCTGATGAAGGACAGGATATGAGGTCATATAGGGGATTCCGTCAGGTTATCCACACCGCGCTGTGTCCCGCATAACGGGATTACAGACTAAAGCAGCATCTATTATTTGAGCTGGGAGAGAAAATGAAATGGTTATTGGCAGATTGTCATGGATCGGCTGGGCCTGCTGAGTCGGTGCCAGCTCTGTCGTGTCGGCTACAGAGGAGGAGGAGAAAGCTGTCAGTTAGAATGAAGGTGTGTAGGGCTGGATCTGACATGCTGAACCACAAACTAAGCAAGACCCACACCATCACCGCTGCTCTGACACACTGGCATTGGCAGGAGTTGGCAAGGAACCTCGGTTCTCACGGCCGAGGCACTTCATTAGTGGAGCGCTCGGCCTAGGAGCGGATGGCAGTTGTCGTGTTTGATCCAATGATTTCTTGATCATGTGGAGAAACTGTGGCTGAAATAAGGGTTAGCAAATCAATCATTCCTGCTGACAGTGATGCTGGGGGCTCATCTACACAAACCAGTGCTGGAAAACAAACACAAACCAGAGCCAAATGATGATCATTGTCTTTAGGCTCAGTGTCACTTGACCCACCGTCCCCTTAGTGACAGATAATGATCAAGATAGGCCCCTGGGCCTATTGGGAACACCCCGCAGTTCAGCAGAATGAGACTTTGCCTTCGTTTTTTAAAACTAGTAGACATATCTACTAATTTCAAAAATAAAATATTGTTCTTTAAAGCATAATTTTAGAGGAAGTGACAAAATATTAAAACATGAGAAATGATGCAGGGGTTACAGAACTTGAATAATTCAAAGAAAACAAATCTCTCGTTTACTCTTAAACAAAATGGCAGTAATTACCTTTGACGAACTTCTAAATATGTCAAAGATGTGATTCAGGTGATCACTAATCAGTACCTCATAAAACAGGTGTTTGTGTAGAAATTTAACAGACGCTGGCATGTGTGTGTGTGTGTGTGTGTGTGTGTAGGTGTGTGTAGGTGTGTGTGTGTATGTCATAATAAGTCAAAATAAAACTCTCTGAAAACAATGTGCTGTGGTCAGTAACAGAGGTGGACATAAATAGTATAGATAAATAAAATACTTACTGCTGAAGTAGTTTACTAGTAATACAGAGTGTTTTTGAGTTGTTTTCTGTTACTGCACATAATAGAGAGTGACATTGCACATGACACGGTTATTGCACATAATAGTGAGATTGCAAATAATGATCATAATTTAGCACACCACGACACATAATACATAATAAAAAAAAATGCTGGAAACTTCATAGACAAAGATTGCCGTACTAGTCTGCAATATCCTATTGTCTAAATCAGGATTTTAGCATAAGATCCATAGTATTAACTTCTATAGTATTTCAGTTTGCTGTGAAGGCCAGAATCCTGAGGGATGCTATGAATTTAGCTGCAGTTTGGACCGGCTGGGTGTCATTATTCAAAGTGATCGCATTCCTCGTCATTTCATTTGCAACCCCATGATGCTAAGTGGCTATTTCTCGCCATTTGTTCTGCTTGACAAATTGTCTTTCATTAAAGGATAGATGAAGGGCTTGCACTGCTGAAAATGCATAAAACATGTAAAGTGATTAGGCAGCCCACGCAGATTCTGCGTAGTGCAAATTGTGTTTTGGGGCAGTAATGGGACTCGATGCGTGAAATAATAGGCATCTGTTCCCAGGCTGTAGTCCATGCTGGCATTAAAAAGCTGTAAAGAGACCTGATGTTCTGTCTGCTTTCCTGACACCGCGCCTTCTGCAGGAACATGATCCAATGCTAGACCCCCCCGCTGACCGTAAGAGAGCTGTAATGTTGCTTTGAGCGCCGGTGTCGGAGGCTTGCGACGTGACGCACGGCGAACTTTCATGAGGGAAGCTGACACTTCGGCATATTGCGTTTTTCCAGGACTTTCCAGGACTCTCTCACACGGGGGACGTGTTTTACACAGCAAGCAGATCTGCACTGTAATGGCCCATGAGAATATCTGATTTTGTAGCTGTGGAAGAGTGACTGAGAGTCTGGCACCGACTCTGACGTCTAGTGCCACTTTGAGTTGGGTCACTCCAGGGTCAGCCAAGCCACCCTGGTCTTCAGCAAGACCTGCTTCCATCTTTCCCATCTGTTTTACTCAGCGGTGAATGCAGTGTGAACGATTTTGATTCCCTCCCCACCCCCCAGTTACGGAGGCATAAAGACTCTGTATTCATCCCGGTTGCAGCATTTGGCACTGGGGAAGCTAATTTGTAGGGTGAGGTAAAAGAAAGTGCTGTGTTCATGGAAGCTTTGATGTCAAGTCAATGCCCACAAACTGGGTCAAGCTTTGATTCGTTTCTGGTTTAGACTGGTCCTTGCTTGGTTCTGGCTGGTCCACGCCTAGTTCAGGATACGTTTAGTCTAGTTTAGGCCTTTTGTCCTCATTCGGATCTGGTTCTTGCCCAGTTTTGGCTTCTCCAGTCCACATTCTGGTTCTGATTCAGATTCTGGGATAATCCCTGGTCCTCCTGGTTGATGCTTCTGTTCCTGGCCTGATCTCACTCAAATGTTTCTTTTTTTAGAGTTTATTCAGACTTCAGGTTCTAATGAGCTCTGAGGTTTGCCTGATCCTGCCTGGTTCAGTCTCCATTCAACCCTGCTTTTGCTGTGGTTCTGGCTGGTCCTCACTGGGCAAGTTTTGGTTTGTTATTGGCTCTCACCGCTTCTTCTGTCATTCAGGATTGGTCCTGGTTTAACTGAGGTTCAGACATTAAGTCAACTTCCAGCCCTGGTTTCCCTCTGGTTCAGACCTTGTTTCTCCTGGCTCTAATGAGCCCTGGGGTTGGCCTGATCCTGCCTGGTTCGTTCTCCATACAGCTCTGCGTTTGCTGTGGTTCTGGCCGGTCCTCACTGGTCAGGTTTTGGTCCTTTATTGTCTCTCGCCGGTTCTATCCTCATTCAGGATTGGTCCTGGTCTGATTGAGGTTCAGACTTTGTTAAGCCAATGTTTCAGCCCTGGTTTCCCTCTGGCTCTGGCCTGCTATTCTCCCACATGACCTGCTGTGGCCTACAATGGCAACAGCTGCTTTCCCTCCTGCCTCTCCTAATGCGGGGATTCATTTCCCTCTGACCTCATCTGCTTTGCTCAACAGGCACCCCTACCACTCATGTGCCCAATTTCTTTCCTTCTTTTCTCAGCTTTGTGGGGATCCCCTTTATTCCCCCTTTGTCTGTACTCTATACCGAAGACAGTTATGTTCATTGTTTTAATTGATTCCTTAAATAAACCATATTGACCCTGTCGTCTCCGTTAGCTGCGTGGAGCATTGCTGTGAGATTCGGTTTCTAATTTGAATTCTATGCTAATTCCATGATGAGTCATTGGAGCTCGTAGGAATCCTGGATGAACTATTAAAGCTAATCCGTTTTGTCTGCATTTGAGAGCAAGCTGCAGTTCATTAACGCTCAACTCTGTGACCTTTTATGTCTGGATTTTTGTGTTTTTTATACTGTAAACAGGATGTTATGAGGCTAGCCGGTGACTGCGCAGTGGAAAGATCTTGAATCATATTTCCATCTTCCTCTGATTGCACCTCACAGGAGGAGCGAGATCATACAGAAACCTCACGCAAGCCCCTTCTCCCGATATTCCCATCATGATGGATAGGATTGATACCGTTTGGGTTAAACCCCCTGCGATTCGTCATCATAATTTGCCCACATGGTCCTTTGAAGCTCTCCTGGAGATCGGCCTCGTCTATTTTTAAGCCCAGCAGGGTTCGACTAAAGCTTTCAATAAGCTCATCCCCAGCTCCGGGCCTCCGGCCGAGCCAGGGCAGTGAAGGATCAGCCTTTTATCACACGTCCCGGTGGTTAATACAGCCAGTTGCTCCTCAGCTGAGATCAATCATCTCTCTGGTTAGCCACAGAACACGGGCCAGGCTGCTGCTCACGGCCTGGCAGAAGGGCTAAGATGGATGGGTATGGCATGAGCCTGGGCCTGCGAGAGTGATAGAGTGAGAGAGAATGAGGGAAGGAGAGAGAATGTGGTAATGGGTGGGAGGGAGAGAACGGGAAACAGAAGGAAGGAAGGAGAAAGAGAGAACATGTGTGAGAGAATGAGCTTGCTAATGGAAAGCGAGTCTGGGGGGGAGAAGGAAAGGTGGATTGAAATCAAAAGAGAACAAGCAAAAGAAAGACAGATTTACATAATTTTCCCCATTCCTCAAATTTTGCTACTAATATGTCTGTGTATATGTATGTATATATGTGTGTGTGTGTATATATATATATATATATATATATAAAATGCACAGTTTACTTTATTATAACGTAATATTGTATGGCTTGTATAGCTTTTATTGGTTATGCCGCTTCCATTTTCTACTTTCTGTCCACTTTGCTGCTGTAACACCACCTGTTGAACTAATAAATGGTCATCTTATCTATTATCTTATAATTTAATTGCTGAGAGGCAACCAATTTTCGATATTTGATGAGAAATGGTCCATCCTAGAGAGACCTATCAACTCCGTTGGTGCCCAGTGGTGTTGAGCATACAAATACAGCCACATAAATCAATCCATTTTATTTATTATCCAAGAGCTCCATTTAGCCTGCACATCATGTGAGTTTCATATGTAATGTTTATTATTGGCTACATTGTAGATTAATATTGAAAACATCACCTATTGCTCTGATGACAGCTTTGCACACTCTTGGC
>JBBPCY010000039.1:2925409-2939150 GCA_037974405.1 Brachyalestes nurse | reverse complement strand
CAGAGTTTTTTGCCTACTCTGTTTTACACTTTTACAATAATGTGACATGTGTATGAATGCAATAAAGGCATGTTAAATAAATCCTGGGCATTTAAAATGCCAGGTTACCTGCAGGTAAGGACATGTGCCTATGAAACGATACTTTTGCATATATAAAAAATAGGAAAGCAGTGTTACCCAGACTATGTTTAAGCAACCTCCCTTTTAATTGTCCCTTTATATTCATTTAATTTAAACGTCACTTACAATTTAACAGAATGATGTAAATAATTTTTTAAAAATCATTGTAAATCACTTGAAATTAATAATTTATACACTCTTTTACACTTTTACAATAAAGTGACAAGTGCTATAGGAACAGTAACTTGTGGAATGTCAATGAATGAATGCAATAAAGGGCATGTTAAATATATTTAAATCCTGGGCATTTAAAATGCCAGGTTACTTGCAGGTAAAAACAGCCTATAAAACCAGTTAACCAGTGTAAATAAAGGTTACTCAGGAAAAAAAAAACGTTCACACACAAATATATACGTTTTGAGTATTTTAACTGACCCCGAGTGGGACAAAAACAGCAAAGGGCGTTAAGGACAATAAGCATGTAACATTAAGGACAATAAGCACTCGCTTACGTGAACATACAACTCGGATATTGCCGCAGAAACGTGTACGGGCGAAACATACCGGGGTATTCCCAGGAAGACCTACGTCACGGATGACGTCAGACCACACCTACACGCGCGCTCGCTCGAAACGCGGGTGCGCGTGTCCGAAAATAAACACCCAGCGCGCCTGAGATCAAACAACGGGTTTCTTTATTCGCTCTCTCTCTCTGCAGCTGGGGATTCCCTCGGTTCGCCGCGGGCCCCCACAAAGCACGTCTGCGGCTCCCGTCCAATCCCGTTCCGCCTCCTCGACGTGGACTCCCGGACCAATCAGACGCCGGAACGTTTGCACTTCGCTACGGGGAAGCTGGAGTGGAAACTCCAGCAAAACAACACCAGAGAGGTCTGGAAAGGCATGCGGACCATCACTGGTTTAGGTTCAGCTAATAATAGAGGAGTACACTGCAAAAAATGGCCTTCTAGAAATAAGCTTAATATTCCTAAATCTAGTCAAATTGTCTTGTATTGAGCAAAAAAATCTGCCAATGGGGTAAGCAAAAAAATCTTGGCAAGAATTCTGAAATCTAGAAAAAAAGTCTACCAACTAAAAACCATAAGGTGGCTTAAAACTAGACAAAAATGCTAGAATTATAGCAAACTATGCTTATTACTATGCTAATTTAAGCCAGAAATGCTTAAAATGAGAACCGCAGACTTTACACCACAGACTTTTATGACTGAGCTTAATATAAGAATCCCCTCTATCCCCTCTAATATCCCCAAAACACACAAACAGCCAACTGGCTGGACCGCAAAGGCTCATGGGAGTACAATTTCTTAAAACAAGATAAAATCGTAAATCAAGGCAGCAGAAGTATTCTTGTTTTTAGCATTTTTAAATTTAAAACCTTTTTTTAAATCAACATATGCTATCTAACAGCAGGTTATTTAACAGCATTGTACACTGTGTATAACTGCAAGACCACCTTATACAATGACAGAACAAAATACAGTAGCAGAACACAAGTAAAATACTAAATAAAAAACAGTAACATTCTGCTGCTGACACCTAATAGACTGAAGTTGCTGGTTTGGAAAAATATTCCAGGGGAACAAATTTAATTTTTTTTAACTTTGTCTGGAATCTTGGTCATGGAGAGGGTCATTATAAACTATTTTTTTTCAAGTCAAGTAGGTTTTTTTTTTACTATTTTTTGTTATTCACTCAGTTGCTGTTATTTCCTAAGATTCTTAAATTGAGAAGTGATCTCAGTCTTAAAATAAGGAAAACAATCTCGTTTCTTTGCTGGAATAATTTGCAAACTCTTACCATACCTTGTTTCTGGTTAAATCCTGCTTGATATTAGCTGAAAAATCTTATTAAGAAAAAGTTAGATATATGTTCTTAAAATAAGTAACTTTCTTAAGTAAAACATGCTTGGCAAGATTATTTTTCTATTTAGACCAAAAATAAGAAATTCTCTTGAAATAAGGCTTTTTTTTCTTTTCTTAGAAATCATTTTTTTGCAGTGTAGAAAGCACAGTGGACTGGGCCAATGAACTTAAGCTGTTCTTTAACAGATTCGACAGGGTGACGCCCTCACCCACCACTTATCCTAGACTTTTGACACTTAGTACTCCTCTTTGTGCCTCTACCCCTCCTCAGACTCCTCCAGATGTCACGGCTACCCCCACTGCTGCTACAATAAACATCAAAGTGGATGATGTGAGACGACAGCTGAGACTTCACTTAGGGAAGGCTGCAGGTCCGGAAGGTGTCAGACCCGGGGTGCTTAAAGCCTGAGCCTCTCAGCTCTGTGGAGTACTGCAACATGTCTTCAGCATGTGCCTGCAGCTACAGGGGGTCCCTGTGCTGTGGAAGACGTCCTGCCTAGTTCCTGTTCTAAAGACACCACACACCAGAGGAGCCAAGGACTACAGACCTGTAGCATTGACCTCCCACATCATGAAGACCCTGGAAAGACTTGTCCTGGAGCAGCTCTGTATTGGAGTGGAGGATGCCATCATATACCTGCACAACTATGTCTACGCTCACTTGAACAAGGCAGCAAGCACTGTGAGAGTCATGTTTTTTTACTTCTCCAGTGCTTTTAACACCATCCAGCCGACTTTTCTGGGTAAGAAGTTGATGGCTATGCAGGTGGACCCTCCCCTAGTGTCCTGGATAGTTGACTACCTCACCTCCAGACAACAGTATGTGCGCTTGCAATGCTGTGTGTCTGACAGGGTGGTCAGCAACACTGGCCTTTACACCACAGACTTCAGCCACTGCACTGAGACCTGGCACCTCCAGAAGTTTTCTGACGACATGGCGGTGGTTGGATGTATTAGTAAGGCAGAGGAGACGGAGTACAGGGGACAACTTTGTCAGGTGAAGTGAGAAAAACCACCTCCAACTCAATTTGACAAAGACAAAGGAACTGGTGGTGGACTTATGAATGACCAAGGAGCAGGCAACCCCTGTTTCCACCCAGGGGGTCAGTGCGGACATGGTTGAGAACTACAAGTACCTGGGCGTCCACATTGATAACAGACTGGGCTGGGAGAAGCACACAGATGCCCTCTACAAGAAGGGCCAAAGCTGCCTCTTTTTCCTGAGGAGGCTGAGGTCCTTTAATATCTGCAGGACTATGCTTAGAATGTTTTACCAGTCTGTGGTGGCCAGTGCTCTCCTTTATGCTGTGGTGTGCTGGGGAAATGGTCTGAGGGTGGAGGACGCCAACAGACTGAACAGACTGATCCGCAGGGCTGGTGACATTGTTGGGGTAAAGCTGGACTCTCTAGTGGGCGGGGGTGTTGGAGAGGAGGACACTGTCCAAGTTAAGGGTCATCTTGGCCAATGAGTACCACCCACTGTACACTGACTGGACACAGGAGTACATTCAGTAGTAGGATGACTCATCCTAAATGCACTACTAAGCGCCATTGGAAATCCATCCTGCCTGTGGCACTCTTCACTCTCACAATATACATTCCTTAGTTTTATATTCTCTTTTTTCATCTTTTTTTCTTTAATACTTTTCTGAAGCAGTGCAACTGCACAAAAAAGCATTTTCCCTTTTTTGGGGATTAATAAAGTATTCTGATTGTGATTTTGATTCTCAGCCCATGATTATCTGCTCAATTTGTCACACAAATAAGTAGTGTGATTTGAATGTGGTGTACCCGCAGACCCGTACTGAGTTTAATACCACTTAAGGATATTTGAAGCTTTAAAGGCTCCTTTCACTGAAGGAGCCGGTTTCCTCCCTTTCAGTGATACACAAAACTTACTCAAGTGCTCAAGGCTCCTCCTTGTGGAGAGTTTTAGGCACTGACGTTTCAGGCACATGTGATTTAACACTTTGTTGACCTACAGAGGGACGGCTCGCCGAACAGTAGTTTAAAGTTTGACATATTTATGTTTGGAATTTCTTCTCTGAATTCTCTGCAGGAATTTCGCTAAACGTCAGATCAACGGCTGTTTACGTGAAACTCAATATCAGCTGCTAATGCCCCCACCTTCTCTGTGGTTCTACATTACACACTTGTTTGTGTGTGTGAGTGTGTGTGTGTGTGTGTGTGTGTGTGTGTGTTTGATCTGGCTCCCTGTAACAGAAAGCATAGCTGTGACTGACACTACATCTGATGCTAATGGCTCCCAGCGCGCGGCTAAAGCATGAACCGATGTGTTTATATAGCAGAGCCACTGAACCCACCAGCACTGCTCATTTACAACACACACACACACACACACACACACACACGCACACATCTCTGTGATAGTCATAACTACATCAATTAGAGCCCTGAAGTAATTCATTGCTGTAAGTTACGGTCAGTAGTTGAGTGGTAACCATGGCAACAGGAGTTATGGCCCGAACTGCTTGTTTTGGCTGCTCTATAAAAGACATCACCTCATCCGGCGAGTTCGAGTCTGGGATTCAGCGGTGAAGAAGCGGGTCAAAGGTTGTGTGTGTGTGTGTGTGTGTTTGTGTGCGCATATGTAGGATGCTTTTCTTTTTCTCTCCACTAGAGTTGAGTTTGAGCTTGAGTTTGAGCAAGAAATTGTAATCCATTAAATAGATGGCAATAATACTTATAATAATAATAATAATAATAGCTTTTTTCTGCATGTTTAAATACTGTTTGGGTCTGCATGTGTGTGTGCATATACATTGTCTGTGTGTGTGTAAGTGTGTGTCTGTTGGGGGGGGGTTCTGTTTTCGGAAAATCAGCTGCTGTCCATATGGGTGGCCTTTTCTCTTCACCCCCCGTCTCCCTCGCTCGCCCCAGGAGAGAGAGAAACTCCTTCAGTTTCTGTCCAGCAGAACACACTTCGCCCCATTATAAACACACACACACACACACACACACATCCTTGACATTGAAGATGGAGAGATTTATTCACGCACAACTTTGCTTTCTTTTTCACTCTTGCCTTTCTCCCTTTCTCTTTCAGTCCATTCTCCCTCTCTCTTTTTTCCTCTCCTCCTCTCTTTTTTTTGTTTCTCTCTCTTCTTCTCTTTGTCTCTCTGTTTTCTCCCTCTTGCGTTCTCTCTTCCTTTATTCATCTCTCTCTTTTCTCTACCTTTCATTTTGTCCCTCTAGCCGTCTCTCTGCCTTTCTCTCTCTCTCTTCCTCTGCCTTTATGTCTCTCTCTCTCTCTCTCTCTCTCTGTGTTAAACAGCCGCAAGCCGTCACTCCGGACCGCCGGCCGCGTGTTAATGGTGGTCATTCTTCTTCTCCTGAGTGACGGCCTGAGAGGGTGATAATGACGGTAACATCATCTTCACCGCGTCCCTCATGTGCCCCCGCGGTGCTGCAGGGAGGCCCTGTCCCGATCCACTTTCATTTCAAATACAACGACGCTGAACAGGACTGTCCTCGTCCCACGGTCCCGACACCAATATTACCCGCCTCTGTCGTCCCGCGCATGCCGTTAACATGTTTCAGCCCAGCTTTGTTTATGATAGGCGTAAAGGAGATGGACCCGGGCCTAAGTACCCCACGCATAACTCAACCCCGCTAAATCCAGCCCTCTGAAATCCAGCCTTGGCTTTTCCACAATTAGGCCTTCATTACATCCAATTATATCTCAGCTGTTGGTGCACTTTAGCCACCCAGAGCCAAATGGCAAATGGAGGCATTGCCCTTTCCCTGGCCTTGTGTTATGACAGTGGAGATGGCTTTGAGAAGATCAGCAGGTGGCCTGGACTGGTCTCTTAGTCCACATTCCCACACACACATACACACACACACACACACACACACCTATATACACATATTAGGGGTGTAATAGTCTAGTGGTGAGTCCGCTGCATTGATTGTGAAGCAGTCAATTGCAATAAAATTTAATTCAAGCTAGTTTTAAATCCGAATAAGAAAACTTTATTGGTCCTGGAGGTCATTGCTTCGACCTAATGAGGTTTTAAAAATGAGAAAAGCAAACGCTGTTAGAGAAAGTAAAGTGGTTACGCGTGAACACACCACACCACAGAACAAAGAGTGAAACTCTTTTTTGCATTGCTCTGTATTTAACCCATTCACCAAGTGAAGCAGGGGGCTGCCACCAATGAGGGAGCAGTGTGTGGGGACGGTACCTTGCTCAAGGGAACCTCAGTGCTGGGATTTGAACCCACAACCTTCTGATTGCAGGGGCAACGCCCTAACCAGGCCACCAGCTGCCCCTAGAGAACTGCAGGAAAGAGTGGCATCTTGGGGTCACCAAGTCTCTGTAACAACCACTTTAACTGGAACTGTGCGCTTTGGTTAGATTAGACTAAAATGTAGCTTTTTGGTAACAAACACTCCAGGGTCTGACATAAAACAAAGGATAAATATGTGGAAAATCACCTCATGCCCACTGTTAAGAATGGTGGAGGATCTGTGATGCATGGCATCATGAACGCTTTGAAATACCAGGACATTTTAAATAAATATCTGGTGGTTTCTGCCAGACAACTGAAAATGAGTCGTCATTGGGTCTTACAGCAGGATAACGATCCAAAACATGCGGCCAAATCAACACAGAAATGGTTCTTCCATGGCCATCTCAGTCTCCAGAACTAAAACCCCCAGAAATCCTGAGGGGTGAGCTGAAGAGGAGAGTGCATTAGAGAGGACCCAGGCCTCTGGATCATCAAGAGCAGCGGGCCCCAACCTTTTTTGTGCCAAGGAGAAGTATCATGTCAAACAATATTTTCACGAGCAGTAAAGATACAACTAAAAACAAAGTGTGTAAAAACTCACCATTCCACTGAATTAGTGGGAGCCCTGCACTTGTTTCCCTCCTGTGAGCCAGTGACCAAGACGAGCGTTTTTTCAAAGTAAAAGATCTTTCAGACTCTGAAAATCAATAAAATATTTGTTATTTCTATGCGGCTCGGTACCAAACGACTCAGTACCCGGTCGAAAGAGGAATGGTCAATGATCCATCTCTCTGTATTCTCCAACCTTGTGAAATGTTATGGAAGAAGAAAAGTATTAACAGCAAGGGCATCAATAATTGTAGCACAAATGTTTTCATGCAAAAAATATATTTCTTAATGAGAAATATATTTTCATTATGAATTTATTCACAAAACAATCTTATTTTTAAGGCTTTATATGCATCAGTTGTGCCATTATTTGTGGCGGCCGTTGTACATAGACTTTAATGATTAAAGTATTAATAATTTAACTTGCTGTATCATACAGATCCTACTGAATAACATGAATTATACGAATATTGTTTATCTACATAAGGATTTACCCTCAGATATTATATGGTAGGGGTTTGAGGCCTCACCTAATTGAATTGTTCTGTTGGTGGTTTAGAGCGTAAAAAGGAGGAAATCAGCTCCATGTGTGTGATTGACAGGTGTAGTGACCTACAGGAGCGGCGGGGGCAGGGCTATAAGTGCTCCAGCAGGAGACTCACTGTAAAAGGTGGTGGCGGCTATGACTTAGATTGTCAAAGGTCACCGGCGGAACACGGCTACCAGGAGCGAGTGGGCAGGACGTCCTGCTGTGAGACGTGTGCCGGGACGGCGCTTATTCCAGCGACTCGCAGCGAGGGCTTAGGGGAGCAGAACTGAAAACACAAATCCACCCTGCAGGACCGGCTGAGTCTAAAACAGAGCGTTTTCAGAAAACGTTCCGTTTTAAACTTCGCCGGTCCTCCACGCCTCAAGGACGGAGCTCAGTCAGCGAAAACGCTCCTGATCTGCTCAGTCTGACCCGGAGACAAACCGTTAAAGTTTCGTCTCTGTTCTGTAACTCTGAGGCCTCTGAAGGCTCTGACCCTGAACGAGATTTGCCTTTGACCACATCACATACACAACAAAGCTAAAGCTTTTCACCTGAATTCCTGTAAAACTGATTGCTGACCGAGTGCTGGAAAACCTGTACTACCTGTACGCCTGCCTGTGTAGTTTAACTGCCTGTCTGACTGCTGGCTGTATATTATTGTCTGTCTGTTTATCTATTTGTCTCTCTGTCTGTCTGTCTGTCTATCTGTCAATCCAGCTATCCATACAACTATATTTTTCTGTCTGCCTGTTTGTCTTGATTTCTGTCTGTCTGTCTGTCTGTCTGTCTTTCTACCTATGTGTGTGTCTATCAATGGGTCATTCCATGGAATCGGTACATTTTGCGTCCCAAAATAATAATGTCATAAAATTACTATAATACCAGATACATGCATAATTTGAATACATAACATTAGTATGTCTTCTATCATCAATACACCCTCAGAATTAAGTAAATTAAATATTATTGTCCATGGTTAAATTTGCATTTATGTTGATATGGCAGGGATTTTGGCCTGTCCCTCACCGTGAAAGTTATTTTTCAGCAGGACTTCTTAATAGTACATTGTTGGAAAAATGATAACATTTTCACATTTATATATTGTTCTAAATGTAATCTCATTGTTAAGCAATGTTTTCAGCATCCCCTGTGTCCCCTGATTTTAAGTCAACCCTGTTACTGACACACAAAAACCCTGTAAAATAATGGCACATTCCAGCAGTAACATAATTTACAGGGAGTTACATCATTTACAGGAAGAGGATTTAAAAAATTTAAAACACAAGTAAGTTTCTCTCTTCTATAATGTAGAATTTTGATGTTTTCATTGCAAACTGTATGCTATCTGCTCTTGTGACCTTGAACATTAGCTAACTAGAGGCAAATTGTCAACCCTGTTACTGTCAGTCCTGTTACCTTTCTATGATGACGTACCATAAAATATCATACAAATGAATAAAATAAATAGCCTGAGATGGCACCATAAAATTTATTGTCACTTTAGGATGTCTTCTAGAAAAAAATGTATTTTCTATTTAAGAATTTTTAAGAAAGTTGAAAATGTACCGATTTCGTGGAATCACCCCTATATGTCTATTTCTCTGTCTGTCTGTCTGCCTGCTAGTCTATGAAACTGTCTATCTATCTGTCTGTCTGTCTATATATTTCTCTATTTATCTGTCATTCTATCTATCTGTCTATCGGCCTGTTGCTTTGTTTTGTTATTTATTCATCTGTTAATAGAAAAATCTGTGGAGTTCACTTTTAAGCCATGTTTTATCATATTACTGTCTCATTTTTTATTTCATATTTACTGGATGTAATATAATGCTCAGTCTTAATATCTTGGAAACATTTGAATGACTTCAATATTTTTGCAAATTTTTTCAACCCTTTTATTTTACTGATGTTTATGTACAATGCACAGTGAGCTGTCCACACATTCAGGACAGGTTAAATCTTACCCATACCTTACTTTATACTTCTTAGTTTATACTTGGACTGCTTTGTTTGTTACACAATCTCTTATGTCTGCTGCACTATATGTATACTGTGGAACCTGAGCTTCGCCATTTCGTCTCTCTGTATACTGGATATGGTCGAGATGACAATAAAGTTCGCTTTGACTCTGACTTTGAATGTTGACCAGAAGGAGGGAAATCTGCGTTGATCATTCTGGATCATTTTGAATGTATTTGCAACCCACTGACCTTTCAGTGCCTCCCGCTGGGATGCTCATCACCTCTGTCAGGCAAGAAAAACTGCAGACCCGGATGAAACGGTCCTGCCCTGTTCCCTCTGCTCCTATACATGTGTCCTGAAACACAAGCCTCTCAGATCATGTTAGCGGAGGAGAGGCCTGAACAGCCTCCTTTTGTGCACTGTACAGAAAAGAACGAGTGTAAAAGAGAGGAGTAGAGCGAAAACCCATCTCTTCCTCCTCTCTATTTCTGGGTCCGTGCGGATCTCTGTATCCCTGCTAGACGCTGACGGGTATCAAGTAGAGCTGCAGACGATTTATTATTGAACAATACCTGCTGTCACACTCGCCGTGTGTGAAATTCTCTCTTTACCTGATTTAGCCTGAAGAGCCAAGGGGACCGCAGCGCCGGGGACTTTCTTTATAAATCCGAATGTTGCTTTATTATACTGAGACCAGTCCCAGTCCTGTTCTACACTATCCTTGTAATGGAAAACCTCTGTCCAAAGGACTAGTTCTGTCCAAAAGTAGCCACAAAACCATCCCTTAAGAATAAATAAAACACAAACTATGGTAGCACTTATAAAGGGTTTATGAATTATTTATAAAAGATTTATAAATGATTTATAATCAGGTTGTTAATTAGGTTGTAGACAGTTTATAAATAATTAATTAGCAGTTACAAAGAAGTTATAAAAGTTGTCATACATTGATGCAGCCTTTACTATTTACTATTTGGTTGCTGAGTTTATCTTTTTCTCTTTCTCAGGTAGAATGTTAAACTGTCAGCTTCATCAGGTCTTTGTTAACATGCTACTTCCATTAAAACACCAGATCTTTCAAATAGTGAGGCTGCATCAATGTATGACTGTTCCTGTTTGTTTATAACTGCTTATCAATGACTTATAAACTGTCTACAGCCTAATTAACAATCAAATTATATACCATTTATAAACCTTTTATAAGGGCAGTCTTATTGTACAGTGGTACCCAAACTATTAGTGCTTAAGGGGATTAAAACAGGGATTAAGACCAGTCCTGTACCGTATAAGGTTTTGAATGGAGATTTTCCACTGAAAGGAAAATACAGCCCATGACTAGGCTTAATTTGTTTTAATCTCCTTAGACGCTAATAGTTTGGATTTTATTCATTCAGTAAGTTTTTTGGCTAGTATTGGGCTGAACTGCACCCTGCCCAGTGGGTCAGTTTCTTGGACAGAGGTTCTTCATTAACAGGAAAATAGTCAAAAGAATTAAAAACAGGGATTAAGCCTAGTCTTTCACTGAATTATAGAATTTTTTCCATTGAAAAGAAAATACAGCCTATGACTAGGCTTGAGTATTAGCGCTTATGAGTCAGTTTTCATTTTAGATTTATACAGTAAACAGGAAATAGCAATGCCAAGTCCAAAACAAGACTTAATTCCAGGAAATGTCAAGCAAACTGCTTTTTAGGTTTGGTTTTCTGGACAGGGGTTAAGGCTAATACTTGATCACACTTTCTTTTCAGTGGAGAACCTCAATTCAGAACTCTGTGTAGTCCAGGCCCATAGACAGTTTAAGTCAAATTCTCCAATCAAAATGCAGTGTGGTCAAGGCCTAACCCATGTCTGGAAAACAGCTCCATGACTAGGTTTAATCCTTGTCCTGGAAATCTTAAATTAAGCTTCAGTATCAATGGAGAACTATGCTTAGACTTAATCTAGGCTTATGGAACTTAGCCGTAAAGGCGTATACTCAACATTACAGCCTACAATAAAACTGTAATAAATAAAAGAACACAATATAACAAAGGCATTAGCTTGATCCATCTATGCCCAAAGAACCTGGGGGTGGGGGGGGCCCTCCTGCGTCAGTAGGATTGATGCTTTGGGTGAGAAAAGCAGCTATGTAGTACAGGCTGCTCTCTCTGTAAACTAGCCTGGGGTCAGTGTATTAGATTTGGCCCCCTGTCACAGCCAACACAAAGCACTATATCAGCATGTTGTAGTGATAAATTGAGTTTCATCCGGGGGGAGAAAAATATCACCCACGATCTAGCAGCATGTGTTTTGTTCGGTTTCAGGCCGGGGATGTGTTTCAGGAGTGTGTGTGTGTGTGGTGGTCGGGGTTGGGGTGGGGTTAGTATATCACCTGATCCGCCAGGTGTAGACACCTAAATATATAGAATAGTTGCTAATCCCGCAGCTTTTGTTGTAACATGGCATTCGGTTTGTTTGACATGCGCACGGCTCATTATTCCGTCTCCGGCAGCGACAAAAAAGCTTTGTGGCGATGGCAAGGAGAAGCGGCATCATTCATTTATGAACACACACAAACAGTGTCCATTTATAATCACCTCCCCTATTCTGCGATAGTCATTTGCGCAAAAGTAAATAGCACCTTGTTTTCTGATTAGTTTGTCTTGAGTCTTGGTGCGGTGATCGCTATCAGTGGCCATCCATCAGTGCCAGGGTGGAAGCGAAGCCCAGCTAATGAAGCGGTCTCAATGGGCCACTGTGTTGTTCTTGCAGTGGGTGAGATACTTATCAGCCTCTCTTTAGGCACCTGGATGAATGAGTGCAGTCAGTCCGCCTTCGCCCGTTGCTTAACATAGATCGTAAAGTTTTAACTAGCTGCCTGGAGACCAAGTCAAACGTCTACATGACAGTAATTGGGCAGTGAAAAATAAGAAGAGTTCGCAGGCTATGGACTTTATGAACCGACCACTTTTTGTTTTTGTCCCTGATGCAGAAAATGTCCTTTCCTTCATCTTTATTCCTTTCTCACGCTATTGGAAAATTATGAACAGAAATAGCCCCATATCACTACTCTTCAGCAGAGCATGAAATAGACCTTTATTATGAGAAAAAGCCTCCTAATCACTATTCCAGACACTGGAGTCCTATAGAGAACACCATTATAAGGATACAAATGACATTCTGATAACTTCTCCCTACAGTGAAGCGCTGTATAGAGCACTGTTCTATGGGAAACAAATGACCCTCCAATCACTATTCCTTAAATTGGAGCACTATATAGAACACCATTATATGGCACCATTGGAGGTGCCATACAAATACCATACTTGATCCAATCACTATACTTGACACTGGAGCCCTGTATAGAACACCATTAAATTGGATACAAATAACCCTCCAATTAGTAATAAAACCATCGTCCTAATATTGTGTGATTCACCCTAATGGCACCAAAACCCATCGAGGCATGACGTCCACAAAACCTCAAAACTCTGGTATCTGCACTAAGATATCACAGCGGATCCTTAAAGTCCTGTGTATTGAGAGCTGGAACCTACATGTTTTGGACTGGCCCAATGTCCAGTTTGATGAAGATCTTATTTTCATGGTCCTCCCAGTGTTTGCAGTCCCAGCAGACCATTGCCCAGATCATCACACTGCCTGCGCCTTCTTCACATAGTGCATCCTGGTCCATCGCTTCCACAAGCAAGTGTTGTCTACATGACGTAGAAGAAAGCATGATTGGTCCAGTTCTGATGTCCATTGTAGACACATTGTAGACCGGTCTGCTGCCCCCTACGCAGCAGGGTGCTGAAAACTTTCTGTCAGAACCAGCATGAACTACTTCAGCAGTTTGTGCTTCTGCAGATCTTCTGTTGTGCCCAACCAGATGTTCCACATGTACATTAATGGTCCTTGAGTGCCGGCAACCCTGTGGTTCACCAATTGCCCTTCCTTGGACCATATTGGTAGGTACTGACCACTGCATACTGGGAACCTGCTGTTTTGGAGATGTTCTGACCCAGTCTTCCAACCATCACAGTTTGGTTCTTGTCAAAGTATCTCAGATCTTTATGTTCACTCATTATTATCCTGCTTCCAACATCACTCACTCCCTAACAGTGTTTGGAGTAACACATTACAAAAATAAAGAATTACTGTAATGAATTACTTTTTGCTGTAACGCGGTAATGTAAGGTATTACAGAAAAAAATTGGTAATATTTTACTCTGTACAAATGTCAGTAACACGCGTTACAATGCATTTTTAACCCGGAATGAAGTGATGGGTTTTTTTTCTTCATGCAAATTTGCCAAAATCACGGCGAGATCAGCAGAGAGGAGAAACGTCCAGCAAAATGTTTCACTTCTTGTAGTCGGACAGAACAGAGAGATGAGTGAACC
>JBBPCY010000039.1:2812791-2826635 GCA_037974405.1 Brachyalestes nurse | reverse complement strand
ACTGTGTGTCTTAACCAACAAAAACATTCCTCTGAAACTGGTCAGGTTCAGGGACTGGACTGGAAATGAGGGTCTCTAAAAGTCCTTCAGGAAGCCTGGAGAACTGTTTCTCAAGAACACATTAAAATACAAGAAAGTCTGGATCTCTGGATGCAAAATATGAAGAAACAAGGGATGGAAATAGTTGAATCATAAAACAAATTCAGTTAAACAAGTAAACAATATTGTCCAAATTTATTATGTGGTAAAAATTAAATGCTGGCAAGTTTAAGTTAAATAAATTAATGGTTGTCAAACTTCTGAAATCTGAAAAAAGACAGAATTCCAACGATGTGAAAGACCACACATATTGACCAAGATGGTCTAGAAAGATTTCAAATTCTTCAGATTCTAAAGCTTGAGGTTTTGATGCTGTCACGTCTTGCAACGGCCCTCATTGGCCCATTTTTGACTCTTTCTACAAACTCTTCAAGTGTCAGAGAGGCAAGACCATCTAAAGCTTCAGTCTTAAGAATAAAATATGATAATGTCGTTCTGATTTGTAAATGAAATGTGAAGCAACAGTGGCTGGACGCCTCTATGGGGGAACACAGGGAGAATTCGAGGATGAACTTTTCAGAGAATCTTTGAACTCTGAGTTCCAAATGGAACATGTTAGGAGTTCTCTGATGTGGAGCAGGAACCTGAGTGTGTGTGTGTGTGTGTGTGTGTACAGCATGCTCATTAAAGTGAGCATACAGCCATAGCCTGGCTGGCCAGCAGGAAAGAGAGGGATGGAGGTGGGTCCCCCTGGGTAACGCTGCCTGCTGTCTTCAGCACTTTCCATTGTATGAGCGAGCAGGATGGGGTTTGGGGGGGGTGCCGATCCACAGAAACTTCCAACCGCACCCCAACTGCGCATGATTACTGCTTTCTCCATTTACATCTCACCGAACTCCGGCTTGGGGAATGATAAGAGCGAATGGAGCCGGCGGTCTTCTCTGAGGAAGGTGGTCCATCGACTGCGTTTACAATCAAATAAAGCTGTTGTTGCCATTTGCCATCCGTCAAATATTCTAATCCTGTTCAACTTTACAGGTTTAGATCATTAGTAGACTACTTGGAGGCTGTATATCAAAATAAGGAAAGCTCAGAACTAAGGGGAGAGCAGAAGAAGACGAGGCGATGCATAGAGAGAGATATCGGACATTGAGAAGTAAAATTTCAAATTCAGCTGAAAATCAGATCTGTAGGAACTTGACAAAAACAAAAAATGTAACTGTAAACAGATATGTACAGTTTTATTTATAGTTTTATTTTGTATATATATATATGTATAAAAACACCTTTACATTTGAAACATTTGTAATACTTAAATTTTTTTTGGATATAAAATGATAAAGTGAATGAATGGTAGTACAACTAGCTTCCATTTACTGACTTTGGCCTATTTTGCGTAAATGTAGCTAAAATAATACAGAGGTTGTATGAGATGAATAAATATGAACTGATGTCATTTGACAACACAAGGGGCGCCAAAACTTCTGCATGCAGCTGTTTTGTGTAAATGGTTGTGTTTTTAAATCCAGGGTTAAAATGGTAGTGATGTTACAGATCAGCTAGTTTGAGAATTTCAAATAAAATTTCAGTTCTGATTTCGTCACTTGACTTCGAGTGATATCCATGCGGCAAACTCACTTTTCTGATAAAACTGTGACCTCCTGAAAAGTGATTTTGGATAAGACTGACCAAACCTGCAGCTAATAATGAATAATGAGCTATATAACAAAAAGAACTGATAGCTCAGCAAGTGGAAACATGACCTTAAGCCCAGTCAATATGTGTAACATTTCTCAGCATGGAAATCTGGGGATGGACTATATTGTCTTGTATTCTAGCAAGCGAAGACTCTTAGATGTTTTAAACCTCATTTGTGGCAGTTTATTACTCACTAACTAGCATAAAGTCGTTTTGCATGTTGCTAATCAATGGCCATTGACTTCCATTCACTGTTAGCATCGTTCCAGACTGAATCAAGCAGGTTTCCACGGAGGTCTGGAAGATCCAGTGCACGTGTTTATCTGTGAATGATTGATCTTGCCGGTGTGGAATATTGATTAGCCTCGCTATCCATATTCAATTCTAATTAAGCTTCATTAGACAGAATTTGGCTGCATTGATCAATCGGTAATTAAAACGCATGAACTCTAAATCACTGCCGCCGCCGCAGCAGCAGCCGGCCAGAAGTGTGTTTACACCTTCATTCAAACGTTCCAGCGGCTGTAAAGTTTAAAAAACGCTTTAAACTCCCGTCACCCTGGTAATGAATGCGCCGCTCGGATGAAACCGTGTTGTGCCACCCTGTAATTTCCCGCTCGAGTCGACGGAGAAGGCTGCAACTCACGGAGCCCCTGACGCCTTTAATGCCTCTCGCTCTGAAATGAGCTCTCTGTGCTTTCTGCCAGGAGTGGGAAATATCGCCCGTTTCTCAATCACTTCAGCCCATTTGCTTGGGCGGCCACATGCGGAAAACGGCGAGGCCGCGACAGGCTGTCATTCCGGAAGACAGGTCGCTGTCGGGAAGGTAACACAGGCGTTCAAAAGTGGCTCCAGACGCAAACAAACCCATGAGCATCTGATTTTTTAGCAGGATTTAATTATTGTGTCGTTCTCCATCTTTCCTCTGTTTTGTGGCACTTTTTAAGGCCCTGTCCTCCTGTTTTCTTGTCTATGTCATTGTTAACACTCTCTATGTGCCTTTATTTATGTGTATATTTTGGGAATGGCTCCACTTTAGCCCCGCCCCCTTTTTATCCTATTCACCTGTTCCTTGTTCCAGTCTCCGCCCCCTGCCCAGGTGTTTCTGATTTGCTTAGTTTTCAGGCCAGTTTTGGTTGGTTCTCCATGTTTTTACTCCGTTAGTCTCACTCTGTGGTTTTCTGCAGTTTTGCCTGTTTTACTGTGTTCCTCAGTGTTTTGCCTTTGTGGTCCTTACTCTGTGGTTTTGCTTTTTTTGTTTGTTTATGTTTATGTGTTTTACACTCCGGTCCCTTTTTTACTTTATTTTGTGGCTCAACAAACAAATACATTCCTCTGAAACTGGTCAGGTTCAGGGACTGGACTGGAAATGAGAGAACTTTGAAAGTCCTTCAGGAAGCCTGGAGAACTGTTCCTCAAGAACACATTAACATACAAGAAAGTCTGGATTTGTGGATGCAATACATGAAGAAATGAGGGGTATATATAAGTACTTATTTATAAAAAAAGAAGTAAACCGTTTTCTTACTCCATGTCACTTCAGTGTTTTGTTGGTTTCCCATTGTTGGTCTCCTATTTCTCATTCTTAATAAATCCATGTTTGTGATTACGTCCTACTCTATATCTTCACGTGACAATTATGGACTCGGATTGGGTTGATTAACCATTCGTCTGATGGGTCTGATACTCGGATGAGCGATGAACCAACGAAGAAAGAAGCAGGGGGAAAAAACGAGAGTAAATCGAACACCTGGGAAACGTTGCAGGCCCATTCATCAAGATGTCTCTCTGGGTTAATGGGAAAGGGCGGGATCGAAAACAAAAAAAACGAAGGACAGATAAACACACCTATTTTTTTTCTTCGCTCAAACCCTCTGGCCAGGTCCCCGGAGTGCTGGTGACGGGACTGGACGGCCAGGGCCTACAGCGCAGCCCACCCAGGGTGGCTTCAGGCTTAGCGGTGCATGCAGTGGTCCTCAATTCATCATAGTCTGTCAATAGACCTCAGCAGAAAACTTTCGCTCGCAGACCTCACTGCAAAACACACAAACTCTCATTTCAAGACGATAAATCTTGGGGGTTTTTTTCCCAAGATTACCTGTCTTTAAAAACACACAGTGGAAAATTCCCTCTTCTGATAAAACTGAGACCACTTGAGATAAACATCTACTGACTTTGGATTAATCTGACCAAGCCTGCAGCTAGTACTGCTAATAAAGCTGAATACAAAAAAAAAGAAAAACGAAGGGATATCTTGACCTTAAGTCTGTGTGTAAATGTGTAAAATTTCTTATTATGAGGTATAAATGGAAAACCATCTGGGGGTAAACTAAATTGTCTTATATTCTTGCATCTGTGTGAACATGTAGATGATTTGTGGCAGTTTAGTTTTCTGTTTTAAGCCAACAGACCTCACCACAAAACACAAAATCTTTCATTTAAATGTCTAAGATACTGTCTAAGATTTCTGTTACTCTTAAATGATGCTATATTTTACGACACAAAACAACGTCAAAAAAGTCACTGGTCAGGTTTTTACAATTATTGTGTCAGTGGAGGTAAATTGAGGCCTTTTTACTTGTTTAAGAACATAGAACCCTCAATAGACTGTCTTATGTAGGGATTTAAGGTGCACTGCAAAAGATATTTGCAAAAATGCATTAAATAAAGATAAAGCATTTTCAACGTAATTATCTAAAGATCTGTTTCCCTCACAGTAATAAGATTCAGGGAATTTTCTCTCATCCGTATATATCTGCTGTAATCTGAGACTCAGTCTGAACATGTTGAGCCTGCTCGCTTTAAGATATTTAGGGAGATGTGAAAAACCAGATATTATTTCTCATGTCAAGAAATTACAAAGTCCTCAGACATTTTGCTAACACTATTAGAAGGTTTGCTTTGCTTATGATAAGCTTTAATGTTTATTTTGAATATATTTAATCTGTTTTTTTTTATAGATTGCTTAGCAGGGCCTTTTGTTCAGAAATTAAAGTTGGAAAATGATTTCTGAGCCAATTCATCCAACAGTTCTTCTGTAATCATGGTGTTCATAACAAACACAAATACAAACACCAACAAACATTATCAAACACCAACAAACATCATCAAACACCAACAAACACAATCAAGCACAAAAAACATCATCAAACACCAACAAACTTAAACAAATATGAACATTAACAAATATCACCAAAAAACACGATCAATCACCAAAAAACATCAACAAATGCAAACATCAACAAACATAATCAAACACCAACAAACATTAACAAACATCAACAAACACCAACAAACATAGTCAAACGTCAACAAATACAAACACCATCAAACATCAACAAACATCAACAAATACAAACATCATCCAACACCAACAAACATCATCCAACACCAACAAACATCATCAAACACCAACAAACATCAACAAATACAAACACCAACAAACATCATCAAACACAATCAAGCACAAAAATCACGAAACACCATCAAATACCAAACAAATACGAACATTAACAAATATCACCAAAAAACATGATCAAACACAAAAAACATCAACAAATGCAAACATCAACAAACATCATCAAACACCAACAAACATTAACAAACACCAACAGACATAATCAAACATAATCAAACATCAACAAATACAAACACTATCGAACATCAACAAACATCAACAAATACAAACATCAACAAACACCAACAAACATCATCAAACACCAACAAACATCAAACATCAACAAACATCAACAAATACAAACACCAACAAATACCAACAAACATCAACAAATACAAACATCATCAAACACCAATAAACACAAACAAACACAAAAAACACAATCAAGCACAAAAAACACAATCAAGCACAAAAAACACCAAATACCAACAAACATTAACAAATACAAACACCAACAAACATAAAAAAAAACCACAAACATAATCAAATACCAACAAACATCAACAAATACAAACATCAAAAAACATCATCCAACACCAACAAAGATCATCAAACACCAACAAACATCAAACATCAACAAATACAAACACCAACAAACATTAACAAACACCAACAAACACCAACAAACATCAACAAACATCAGCAAATACAAACATCATCCAACACCAACAAACATCAACAAACACCAACAAACATAATCAAACATCAACAAATACAAACACCAACAAACATTAACAAACATCAACAAACACCAACAAACATAATCAAACATCAGCAAATACAAACATCATCCAACACCAACAAACATCATCCAACACCAACAAACATCATCAAACACCAACAAACATTAACAAACATCAACAAACACCAACAAACATCATCAAACATCAACAAATACAAACACCATCGAACATCAACAAACATAATCAAACATCAACAAATACAAACACCATCGAACATCAACAAACATCATCAAACACCAACAAACATCAACAAATACAAACTCCAACATCATCAAACACCAACAAACATCAAACACCAACAAACATCAAACATCAACAAATACAAACACCATTGAACACCAACAAACATCATTAAACACCGACAAATATAATCAAACATGATCATGTGAATATTTTGCAACAGTCTCCCACTTCTCACAGTGTTCTGCCTCTTTTGTCACCGCACTAAAGTGTTCTCCCTGTTCACAATGTTCTAGATTGTGTTCCTTCCTTCATCATATTCAGAAAAGTTTCCCTCTGTTATTTCTGTGTAAGAATATTTCCCCTGTTCTCTGTGTTTTGACATAATAACCTTCTATTTACACTATTCTGCATTACCCTCCCAATTTATTCTCTTCTGAGACCTTCCCTCTGGTCCCACAGTTCTAGAATTTTCTACCTGTGAAGCATGAAACATGTTCCACAATGCTGATCGCTGGTCACTCCCTTTCATCCATTGTTAGCAGCATTAGCGTCTTTTCACTGAACCTGTTTCACAGCTCGGGCTGAACGAGGGCTTGGACTCCCCTGGGTTTTGAGTCTTGGGGTTGATTTGAGATGTGTCTGGGTTTGATTTAGGGCCGACTGCGTCGCACAGTGCTGGCTGCTGCTGCGGGACACCATCTTGAAGGTGAAAACGGCCAGCCATCAATCCTCCTGGCACATCGTGAGCAAATCGCATCCAGGCCTCATGGAAAGCGAATAAGCGGTTGGTTTGCTTGATACATTCGGTCACTTACTCCTTACCTGGAGCCCTTTTATGTCTTGCTGTACCATTTTTTTCCGTGTTCTAAAAAGTGACTTGCCATCGGGATGGAATAAAAGGTTCTAATCTCTTCTCCTTTACTTGCCATTTCCGCTGTCCTCTCAAGGCTGACTATCAGTGGCTCGGCTGCCTGAGGTTATTCGGGCTCACTCCTCTCTCCTGCTGCAGATCTCTCCTGCCTTCAGTGGAGTTGGCACCTTTCCTGAGTTTGAATTGTCTGCCGGGACAATCATGGCACTAGTGGACGCGATTAAGCCGTTGTTGTAGAACGCGTGCCAGTTCAGGGCCCATTTTGGACTGCTTCCTCGCTTTCGTCTGTTTTACACGGCATAATGGGGGCAAACGTGGTGCCAAAGGACTTCACACACACGTCTTCAGATGTTGAGCTGTTATTCATGCAGACCGAGAAATCGAACCTTTTTTTTTTGACGGCGTAGAGCAGAACATGTTGTAAGCTGCCAGAAAAGTTCAGGCGAATCCTTTCATATCTGACCCCATTCAGGCGTTCAATGAATTCATCAAGTCTTTGGCAGCGGGTTAGTGGAACAAATTCACACAGCTGTCCGGAATCGTCATAATATCTTGCGAAATTGCTCAGCTTCCAGAGAACTGCAGCAGGTCAGCAATAACGCCTCGGTTCAACTCGCTTCCCGTTCTCGGCGATCTGTGTGTGTTCCCGGGGAAGCTGGGGTCTGATCTAGGCAGCGAGACGAAGCCCTTTTGTGAATATGTAACACTTAATCAGGCCTCGTACGCCATGCCAAGTTCTCCTTGTTTACTTCATGAGGGATGACTCAACGGAGCACGTCTCTCCGGTACTCTTATAAGCTCCACTTTCAAAGCTTGTCGACTCCTGAGGACGACGCCAGGAGTCCATCCACTCCCACGGCGGTATTTCTGTGAGGACGGCTCAATTTGTAGAAGCTTCCAAAGAACCTGAGAGATATTTCTGTTGTTTTGCCCTACTATTCAAGTGCAGGCGCAAAAATGCTAATTTTCATGATTCCGCAGAAGAACCCGCATTTTGCTTCTCTGAAGAACCTTTCAGTGCATGGCTCTTTAAGATAAGATATGATATGATAAACCTTTATTAGGCCCACAAGTGGGAAAGTTGCATTGCTACGGCAGAAAGTGGACAGAAACAAAGAGCAGCAAAAACAATAGAATAAAAACTATACAACAGCACAGTATAAAACATACACTATACAATACAAATAATACCAAAAATATTATTTAGAAAGGCTTTCTGTAGAGAGAACCTTTAAATTGATATAGAGCCTTTACCTCAGTGTCCAACGTGTCCTCAGAGACCCCCAAACAGTGCTTGCTCCACCCTTGCAGGGACAGAAATGTGGGGGTCCGATAAGGATCGGTTTTGAGAACTTGTTTAATTTCATGCTGCATTTTAATCACAGCACCCTGCTTCTCTCGTCAAATCTTGGTCTACTTCATCACTAAAACACAGAAAAAGGCAAATCATTTTGCCTGCCATCACTGCCTACACTATGCATTGTTTGTGCTGCTTAAGATTTCAGCCCCCTCATTGGTTGGACTGGAATGTGGTAAGTGGTGTAAATCCAAATAAATGTTTGATGTGTTCATTTGTACACCACATCCCTGTTAGCTAGTAGGATTATCCATGTGTCAGTCTGTTGGCCCTGTAGTTTCACTACGCAAGTTGAGGAGGGTCCTGCAAATTACACCAGGGCCACGTCTGCCTCACGCGGTGTTAAAATGAGTGTCAGTGTTTCAATAAGAGGACGAAGTCCAGCTTTCCATATCGTTCCAAAAAGCGAAGAAATACCCTCCCCATCAACAAAGAAACTCCTCTAAAAAAAACACTCCCCCCATTGATAAACTACCCCCCACTCTTTTTTTAATAGGTTTCTATGGTTTCTATGAGTGTTGGTCTTGTAAAAAATGATGTAACAGATTTCACTGATGTCGATAAGATAAGATAAGCTTTTATTAGTCCCATAAGTGGGAAATTTAGATTGTCATGGCAGAAAGTGGACAGAAACAAAGAGCAATGGAACAATGGAATAGAATAAAGTAGAATGAAAATACACTATGAAATCTAGGAATATAAAAATAGGATAAAATAAAAATATGTGCATGTGTATTGTAAAAGTGTATACTTATATATATGTAAACTATATGTAATTATGTACACTGTATTTATGTACACAATGAGCATATCTATGTATATATGTACAGAGTGGATATATAGATAATGAAACAGTTTAATGTATATATTTGTACATTTTGATCGCATCTTTCAGTTTCTGGAAAACAATTTGTTACTTGTTGAAAGCTTTATATACTTTTTTCACTTCCTAAGGCGAGCCAATTGGCATCTGTGTTAGGATCACAAAATAACAAAGTAAATATTATAAGCAGATGCCTTAAACAGCAGTCATTAATTATTTTCCAACCGGTCCAAAAACTGAAACTGAAAGTGAGTAATAGTAGGTAGTGTCTACAGATGTTGAATATCCCTAAATGCCAAACAGATAATGTAACAGATTGCTTTAACCCTCTTTTCTGTGTCTGTACGGCCGGCCCACCGAGGGTTGTTTTCTTTTGTAAATATATGCTCATGTTGGCCTTGTTTTCCTTTGTTGTTGTCGCTATAATTGCGCAAGATTAGCTCGGAGCAGCACTTGCGGTAGCTCCACTTCGTCCCCCTGCTGCGCTGTAGTACGAGTCAATTCCCGGCCTGTCACGATGAAGAAATCGTGCTGGCTCCGTCTCCCCAAGCAGAGACAGAGTCTGGCAAGACTGCCGCAGTCTCGCTACCTCAAGCACAGGTAAACAGAGAGAGACGACAGATGCGCCCGGGCTATTCACATCGCTCCAGGAGGTCAGCAGCTCCTGCAGGAACACAGTAATCAGGGCCAGACGGAGGGAGGAAGGCGAGACGGGAGAAGAGGAGACTCTGCAGAAGGGTTTTGGATTTATTTCAGCCTTTATTCGTGCTGACGTTAACCCAGGAGAAGATGCTGTTGAGCTACAGTCGTTTCCAATGGGCCTGAACATGTACCTACTTAAGCCTGCAATATGCAGCCACTGCATGCATTTGTTACTGCGGATGGAGTGTTAAACTGACAAAAGGAGGATGCTGTGGATCACTTACAGCCACATTTGCTGATGCAAGTAAAACATCGTCGAAACATACAGTGGTTGGATCAGCATGATGGGTTTTTACCCAACACATATAGTTTTTTAGATGTTATACTGGGGCTTGAATTGCAACATGTTGTCATTGTTTAGAATTTGGTGTAGATCTTACACTGGCAAAGTGAGTCACTTGTAGTCTCATTTGTTGGAGCAAGTAAACCATGGTTGCGCCACAGGTAGTTCTTTAATAGTTCTTTAATATACGTGAACTTCTTTGAAATGTGTCATTTCATGAATCTTTCAACTGTAGATCACATATTGTTCAAACATTTGCAAACACGCCTGGGAAAGGACATGATTTAATGATTCAAGTGAAAACCAAGCTCTCTTCAGCCATCACAAGTAAATATTCTGCCAATTTTCATGAGTTTTAATTAATTTGCTAGGCTTAACACACTTATTTTAATGTTATTTCTGTGGAGAATGTGTGCTTATTTATACTTATACTTAGGAATCTTACTGAACATATGGTGATGGAGTGCCAAATGCGACTGCACACGCAAAACGAAGACAACATGCATAAAGTATGGTCCCATTTACCAAAGTGTGTCAAACATGATCAGCAAAGGCTTTGACTGGATCAGTGATTGGATTCATTAGAGCATTTTAGCACTTTTTTATTCATATTTGGTGCTCCAATAGGCCTACACATGCGTAATGTGTAATTTCATGCACTGTGCACAGAACATTTTATGGGCAAAAAGATGAGCACTTTGATAATTTACAGCTACATGTATTGAAACAAGTAAAATGTGGTTAGCACAAACATTATTAGCATCATGTGTCATAAATATTGCTTCTGTAGGCCTGCAAGGGCACTAGAAATGCATAACTTTGTGTATCTTTCAACTGTGGATCAAATATACTCACAATAAGGAGATACAATGTGTCGACACATTTAACATAGCATCCAAAAATGGTTAGCGCATGCATTGTGTGATTGTGGAACGTTGTATTGGGTTATTGATTGGATTACTGTGGAATTGTTACCACCATATTGTTCAGATCACAATAGACCACATAAGCTCCTATTTAAAAACTGCAATGTGCTGTCAGGGTCACACAGACCAGTCCAGTGTTAGTCTGCCCCTGTCCTGCACATGTGAATGTTTTCACTGCTTTCCGCCAGGGTGTGTCGATCCGACTCTCAGTCTGATCCTGGCCAGAATCACTGGATCTGATATCAGGAAAAACCTGATATATCAGGCAAATGCTTAACTGAACTCTGAGCAACACACTTTAAAAAGAGAAACACAGATGAGGACACGAGTAACACAGATAAACAGGGTCCCAAACGGCTCCCTGATGCAAACAAAAAATATGTCTAACAAAGAGCCACTGGAGATTCAGTCATGTGTGTAGAATTCCATAATGTACACCATAATGCATTATAATTTTATGACCTACATAGCGCCCTCTAGAGGAAGCAGGGAGCCTTTTTAGCATCATAATGTAGACAGATGTGTTATTAACAGCTTAGTTCTTGAAGAGAGGGGAAAAAAACTGAATCTGATCGGTATCAGTATCAACAGTTGAGGTTATCGGTAGAAAAACGTGGCACCCCTACTTTCAGCACATCTGATCCAACTAATTGGCTCATTAACAACCCCTCAATGAGCAAAAGTGGGTGTGTAAAGGCTCTGAAAACACTAAAATGTGCAGGACAGTGCGTCTCCAGGATCAAGGGTGAGAAACACTGGACTAGTGGACCAATACATCCGCTAGTGGGTGCTGTGGGCAGCAGTCAAGGACAGTGTCTGAAAGACAGTGGGGGAAAAAACAGCAGTGAACGAGCAGGAGCAGAGTCTGGAAATCAGTTCGATAAACGGAGAGAAATTTGTTTGTTTGGACATACTATACGAGATCTATCAACAACAACAAACATACATGGAAGAAAGTGCACTGGTCTTTAGACTCATGAAGATATTTTTGTTTACTTACTACTTATAAACAGCTACAAAAACTCAGTAATGCCTTTTAAAGCCTGGGTGGGTTTGTTTGGATGCGAGGACACAGAGGCGATAATATAGTTGGTAAAGGTGGAGGGAGAGATTCTGAAATGTGTGGTGATTTTGCTGTATGTGTGTGTGACCTGAGGCAGACTAACCTGATACATATTTCCCTCAGAATGCAGCATCAGCACAATTAAAGTGACGCAACCCGTGTGCAGTTGTTTTATTGCATCGACAAATATTGACAAAAAAGAGAGTCATTTGGGGTTTTAACAGTAGTGAGCTAAACGTGATCTGTACATGCAGTCTGGATCATGAAAGCTGTTTCAACGCCTTCGTCCTGCCATTTAACCCTTTAGGGTGTGGGATCACATGGTTGTGCCGCCTGACTATTTTCCTCTAAACCCCAGAACTCAGTCCATTAATAAAATCTCACTTCAGCAAAAACAATAACAATAACAGCCTAGCACCTGTGTTTACTGTCAGTCTTTCTTTATCTTTTCCTTTCTTTCTTTTTCTCTTCCTCTCCGTCTTTCTTTCGTTTTCTTTCTTTCTTTTTTCTATCCTTCTTTCATTCTGTCTCTCTTTCTCCCTTTCTTACCTTCTTTATTTCCTCCTTTCTGTCATTCCCTTCGTTTCTTTCTTCCCTAGCTTCTTTCTCTTTTTCTTTCTTTCTTTCTCTTTTTTACTTTCTTTCCTCCTTTCTGTCATCCTCTTACTATCTTTCTTCCCTAGCTTCTTTCTTTCTTTCTTTTCCTCTTGTTTTCTTTCTTACCTTCTTTCTGTCACCTTGTCTTTCTATCTTTCATTTTCTGTCACTTTCTTGTTGTCTGTTTTTATCTTTCATATTGGAACGTTGACAGAAAAGGCTGTTAAGATCAAATGGTCGCGTTAATGTCAGTGAGTTAAACACAGAGTACACGCTCGACTCCATCATGGCACTTCTCACCCACTGGCCGTGTGTCTCAGTGCCTTTCTGTTGCCGTTTGTCTGCACAAAGTGACCTCCACATGCCAGCGGGAGCAGAAGTTGCTCTGGAGCCCCGGGGGACGGGGCGCTCTGCTCCGGGCGCTCTGGCTGGGATCAAACCCACGACCTTTCGCTTCATTACCAGGTCCCACGCCTGCTGGCGAGCCGAGAAGCGGAAACACTCCTGTACTGTAAATGAGGAGCTCATGGTTATTGAACACTGTAATTATTTACCTTTTTTTCTTCATGTTTCTGATTGAAACTGGAGCAGCCCAGTGTAAGTATTACACCTGTAGCCGTGGCCCACGGGATCCGACCTTTGTTCCTGTCATAATGAGTCTGCACCCTACCTCTCCGTCCTGGCCTACTTTCCACATTTGTCCCGCTGCTGTGCTACATTCGGCTCCGCTCCTGTTCCACATGACGAATACAACCTTGCTGAAGTAGGCCCTGAGCTCCAACCAGAGAAAAATGATCCGCTAAACAGAATTTTACATCAAAACCCGGACTTGGAGTGGAGTGGGCTTGGCTCGTCACCCAGTAAGGTGAAGCGAAGGCTCGGGTGGCCGGTGAAGCGGAAAAACTTGTTCATTCGAAACCTGTTTTTGTGCAGCCGTTATTCACACGGGAGCTGATTTTGATCAGAAAAAAACAAGAGCTCTGCACTTTATTTTTAAATCAGCGTCTCTATGAGTGTGAAACCACTCCATGCCAGTGTCTGTTAAATTTCTACACAAGCACCTCATTCTGCTTTATGAGGGACTGATTAGTGATCACCTGAA
>JBBPCY010000039.1:2791901-2803170 GCA_037974405.1 Brachyalestes nurse | reverse complement strand
TCTGTAAACGCTGCATCATTTCTCTTATTCTGATGTTTTGTCATTTCCTTTAAAATGATGCTTTAAAGAACAATATTGTTATTTGGAAATGAGGAGAAATGTTGTCAGCAGTTCTTAAAAACTAAGGCAAAGCTGTTCAGTTCAATACCTGCAGCTATAAAAGATAAAACCTGAGATTTTTGCAGTGGTTTCCTATTTTATCACAGAGCTGTAAAACTTGGTGTCATGTGATATAAGCTGTGTGTTGAACTGCTGTAATGGCAGGTCATGCAATGATTGTCTGTTAGTTTTGTTAAACAAATCCTGTTTGATTGATTGACACCGTGTTTAGATTACGTGCGCCAGACCACTGTCTTTCTCGTTTGGCACATATTGTGCTGGGCTGCCATGTCAGGAACTGTCAGGAACCGCAACAGCATGCCGGGTTCTTCACTGATGCCACTGAGGAATCGCGGCACGCTTCTCTCTGAACTTTAAGTCACACTTTGCGCTTCAGCCAGTAGCTCCACCAGTTCCGTCTGCGTCATTATCACTTTGTGTTCCTCCGTTCATGCTGGTGTTATCGCCTTCATTCATGTACACACAAAAGAAACGCATTTACCCCAAAATAAAAAAAAGAAATAACAGGCAGCGATGATGAAATTAACCACAAAAAAAAGAGAAACAACAATGAGAATGGGAAGATAAGGAAGTTATGAAAGCGTGACGTGGCGCGGCGGGGCATTGTTCCTGCCTGAATAATGTCTAGATTGTGTGGAGGGAAGGAAAGGCAGACGTTTGAGACTGTGAAAGGCCGAGGGAGGACCTCTATTGTGCTTCCTTTAACAACACAGCCGAAATGGTGAAATAATGAAAGGAAGTGGGGGGGCAGTGTCCAGGAGCTGCCAGCCCTTCTTTGCTCTCTCAATAAATACCAGTGTTTACAGCCTCCTCTTTTGGGGTGAATCATCAAAACCTGTCAGATTGATTTTTGCCAGCGTCGGTTTGAAGGATCGTCCCTATTCCATTCGGATCTACTTCCGCAAGTTTGATCTTCTTTTCCGTATCCGCGCCCATTTCAGGAGGCCGCCTGTGACTCTCCCTCCTTATAACTAAAGGTGTGAACCTTCACAGGCCTCATGATTCGATTTGATTCGATTACGATTATCATGTCAATGATTCGATTCAATATATAGATGTATCACGATGCATCCCATCAATTTTATACATTACTTCACATTTTTATGTTTTCCGATACAAGCAGTGAGATGTAAGCTCCTGTTTTAATTAAACAAAAATGGAAAATTGTGACCATTACACTAAATTGGAAACAGAAATAAATTAATTGTAAAGCATTAAATTGTAACCAAAATAAGTAGTATAGGCCTAGCCTACATCTTCAATGAATATGGTCAGTCTTTAAAAACAAAACATTCTGCAGTGCTACTTTTTAACTAGATTTTTTAAATGTTATTATAATATAATCGATTATGTCCTGCCACTGCATCAATGCATCATCGTCCACGTCTGCATCGCGATGCATCGATTATGTGATTAATTTCAACACCCCTACTTAATGGATGAGTTTTGTGATTAAATGGGTGGAGTTTAGGATGAAATGGGTGGAGTTTAGGATGAAATGGGTGGAGTTTAGGATTAAATAGGTGCGTTTATGATGAAATGAGTGGCTAATTTATGGCTAAACAAGTGGGTTTATGATTAAACAAATGGGGTTTATGATTAAATGGGTTGCTTTTGTAAGTAAATGGATAGTTTTAAGATTAAACGAGTGAGTTTTAGGATTAAATATGTTTAACGGGTGGAGTTTAAGATGAAATCAGTGGGGTTTATAATTAAATTAGTGGTTTTATAATTAAATGGGTGGGTTTATGATTACACTGCTGGGTTTATGTTTATGATTGAATGGGTGGGGTTTATAATTAAATGAGTGGTTTTATAATTAAATGGGTGGAGTTTAAGATGAAATAGGGGTTTATGATTAAAATGCCTGGACGGGTTTTAGCATGAGTGGTGGGGTTTAGAGTGAAAATCGTGGTGAGTGATGGGGTTCCTGATGAGATTGGTGGGGTTTGTGATGGAATGAGTGGAGCTTTTAATGACAAATGCAAGGCTTCCAGTGATCTAGGTGGACTTTATGATCATTTAGATGGGGGTAGTGTTTTTTATGTCCTGGGGGTGTTAGTGGTGAGGTATGCACAGCTGGTGATTGGATTGACTTGTTTCCGAATGGGACAGGTGCTGTTCCTCTGGACCCTGAGCCTGTAGGGAATTAGGTCAGTGGAAAGTTCAGGAGGGTCTGTGACCCCACTTCAAGCCAGACCTTGTCGTTATGAGCTGGGCGAGTCCTTGAAACTGTTTCTGGGGGAATTAAAACATAGCACTGCGTGTGTGTGTGTGTGTGTGTGTGTGTGTGTGTGTGTGTGTGTGTGTGCTCTTTGTTATGATTTGTGAAATCTGTTCCAGCACAGATATAAATACACACGCAGAATCCAAATGAGGACTATCTGTCTTTTTTTTAATGAGAGGACACTTTGTTTGTTTATTTGAGTTATTTATCGTAATGTCCCTACATGGCCTGCCGTTGGAAGAGTGTGTTTTTGGCCCAGGTTCCTGTTTGGCCTGTTCCAGTTGAGGGGGAGGCCAAGTGTGTTTTCTAAAACTGCATTTCTGAGTTAGTGAAAGTACTCCGCTCCGCTCAAAGCCACATTTGAAAGAAAACAAAGCCCAGAATCGAGCTTTTAAAGGCACGGTCCCTGCGCTTGTCACCAGGGCAGTACCCTGAGGGTACCCCCAAGCATTTCATCCAAAAAAGGTACAAATGAGTACTCCAGGACCAGATAGCGCACCCTCCAAGGTACTCCCGACTTAATTGTACCTTCGGGGACACTCGCTAACTTCATCCTGCCCGTCTGAATGATGGCCTTAGGATGTTGACCGGCTTCTCTTCCTCCTCCTGGGCTTTTTGTGACTTCAGAGGAGGAAGGCATGATGGAGGGAAGGAAGGAAGGAGGGAGGGGAGCGCCTCCAGCGTGAGATTGGAAGGATGTGTTTGTGTTTGGAGACGGAGTGTGTTCCCTGCGCTGGAGAGCTAATTACGACATCTGATATTCAGATCACCCCAGTTTTCTTTCGGGTCCACAGAAGCCCCTGGTGGGGTCAAAAGGTTGGAGGTTCGAGGGTTTTATGTGTTTAGTTTGGATAAGAGGAGAGTATCCCAGTCCTAGCTGGCATGAACTGAGTTTAGAATAAAATGGGTGGGGTTAGGATGAAATGGGTGGGGTTTAGGATGAAATGGGTGGGGTTTAGGATTAAATGGGTGGGGTTTGTAACTAAATGGATAGTTTTAAGGTTAAAAGAGTGAGTTTTAGGATTAAACAGTTGGGGTTTATGATTAAATGAGTGGGGTTTCTGGGTTTATGACTAAGTGGGTGGGGTTTATGATAAAATGGGTGGAGTTTAAGATGAATTTCTTGGGGTTCATGATTTAATGGGTGGGGTTTATGATTAAATGGGCGGGGTTTAAGATGAAATTGGTGGGGTTCATGATTTAATAGGTGGAGTTTATGATAAAATAAGTGGTTTTATAGTTAAATGGGTATGTTTATGATTGTATAACACGGGTGTTTTTTATGATTATGATTTGATGTGTTTAGTTTGGATAATAGGAGAGTATTCTAGTCCTAGCTGACATGAACTGGACAAAGATTAGTCACATACTTGGTATAATAAAGGAAGATTTCTGCGTAATTCAGAGGCTGGGAAGTGAAATGCTTCATTGTAGAGACAATGATTTCTTTACAGTGGTGGTGAATGGAACCAGACATCATGTCTTTAAGATAGTATATAGTCAATATAGTAAATTATTATAACCATTTAATTTACTACTTAAAACCAGCAGTGAAGCTCCATGTGTCTTCTGAGTGGTTATATTGAATGTTCCTGATGGTAAAATAGAGGCAAATCTGAACTACACACATTTTCTTTGGGGACTATTTTGTTTCACTCACTGTGGATGTATCCCTCCACTGCAAAGGTATTTTAAAACATGTCCAGACCTTCTCAAAACTCCACTAAATCAGTGTCTCAGACATCAGGCAGCTTATTTGCAACAATTTCACGTAATAACTTCTTGAGAGGGAGCCTTTGGAGGCATTAAATGTTTCAGACGTCTGGTTCCATTCACCACCACTGTGATCAATACTGACTCAGCTTCTCTGTAACGAAACCCTTCACATCAGACCCACTCTGACTGACTTTGTTTACATCTTAATCATTTAATTATGCAGAAGTTTTGAAAAATTGATGCAGTTCCACTTTAATAATGGCTGTTTTTCATTCAGTAATAAATCTGAAGACCAGGCATGAGCTCCTTCCAGGCCACAGGTCTGCAGAGTTTAGGGGTCAGTCTCATTAAAAGTACCTGATATATTTCAAAAAAAGTGGAAACTACAGGTTACATACCATGTAATTATCTGTGTCTGGTCAAGCTGTCTTGAGTTTTAATCACCACAAGGCATTCCGGATGGTCATTTTATTATAATGCTAGATTATATAGTAATTCAGCTTACTCACTAATTATGGAACCGTGTTCATTTTTCACGAATTATGAAACTGGACACATATGGGTGGACAATAAGAGACAAATTTATGAAATTATGATAACCTACATCACAGTACACTTGATATTATCAGTACTTGAACATCTCCCCATGTGCTCATCTTTTGTTAACTCACTCATGTTTAGCAGGCAAAAATTCTCCATTGGGGGCGCCATTTGCAGACAGCTTTTGAAACTTTGTAATCAGGTTCTTTATGTAATCTAGCAAAAATCTAATATTTAACCAACAAAGACCATGTGGGCGAATCGGTGCATGAATGGGCCCGGCTGGACTGCTTTAGCCAGAATAACCCGATATATTTTTTTGTGACATCACAGAACTATAATTAGTAAACGGGCTGTTTCTGTATCTTGTCTTCCATGTATGCACTGTATTTATGTGAGGAGTAAATGTACCATTGAAACAATTATTTACAGACTTTAAGCCTCTTTAATTCCAGAAAAATGATTATGTGGGTCCTTTAATATATTAAAAGGAACCACAATCGCAATATGTAGCTGTAAAATCGCAATACTGATATTTCGAACATATCGCTCAGCTCTCATTTGAATCTTCTAAACTGTAATTGTATTTTTTAAACAGTCATTCTGAACTTTTTAGGAATTGCTCCAAACTGTACTCAAGCAGGGACCCAAGAGAGAGATGGGATACTTGTTTGGTGCATAAGGCTGGTCATCTCTCGACGGTTGACCCCTTTTTCCCGACATCCACGCTGGCCAGCGGAACAAACATGACCAGTTGTTTTCCTCAGGGAAAAGCTGAATCAAAACATTCTGTCCCTGGCATACATAACACACACACACACACACATAGTCTCTCACACACACACACACTACGAGCATTTGTCCTCTGTCTTTCAGCATCGGCCAGAATAGTCAACCCTTCTTTTGTCAGGACGCAATTTGATATAATAGGGCTGTGTCATCTCTAATTTGTAGGCGGTAATTAGTGCACCAGTGAAAAACCCCAGTCCCAAAAGCAACCGCCAGAAAGGTCATTCCGCCCCGGCTGCAGGACGAGCCTGACTCTTCCTCCGGCACCCCCACCCTCCAAACTCCAGGACGCTGAGTGGGGAGATTTTTTCTTTTTAGCTTTGGGAGGAGGCCTTTTGAACCTCCTGTTCAGTTTGCACAGCGTCGCTCTATCTCCAGCTTGCTCCTTCCTGCAAACACAAAGAAAGCTCACATTTAAAAGCTGTAGGCCGCAGCTCCAGCCCCCTAAGGTACGCAGAGCAAAGGCTACGGGATGGATTTTTTTTTCATTCCCTCTTGCATTCGGATAAATGGCACATCCTGCTGTACGATTGGCCGCCAGTGTCCCACCCACACCCCACATCTTGAGCTGAGATTGCTAGTACATTTACAGCATTTATCAGACGCTTTAATCCAAAGCGACTTCCATTCCCTAACTACAGGGGGCAGTCTCCCTGGAGCAACTTGGGGTTAAGGGTCTTGCTCAAGAACCCAGTGGTGGTGTGCTGAAGGTAGGATTCAAACCCATGACCTCTTGGTCCAGAGTCAAGTACCCTACCCACTGGGTCACCACCCCAACCACCCCAGTAGTATCCTAAAACTTGGAATAGATCGTAGTATCCAGGGCTGGCCTGGGCATTTTGAGCCTAGACCGGCCCACCAGGCTGTCGTTCCCGATGGTGGCGGTTGCTGCTGACGGGATTCCTCGCTGCCCCAAAATTACAATCTGCCCACCAGGCAAATGCCTGGTATGCCCAATGGCCAGTCCAGCACTGGTAGTATCCCACACCCTGAAAGAAGACCACTGGTAGTTTTCTGCTAGTAATACCCCACTTCTTGAGTTAAAATGACCAGCTCCAGCACTTGGAATGTGTAAAAGTATCCAATTCCCTGAGTGAAAACTGCTAGTAGTATCCCAGATGCTTGAACTGAGGATGGCTAGTTGTATCCCACTTCCTGAGCTACATTTGCTAATACTACTCCAGCACTCGTTGTATTCCAGGTTCTATTTATAGGAATGACTAGTAGTATTCCAAGTAGGAGTAGTAGTATTCTGTTTACTGAGCGAAGACTGCTAGTAGGATTCTAGCCCCAGCATTTGGAATGATCTGAAGTATACCATCTCTGAGAAGAGATTGTTTGTAGCATCCCATATGTTTGAACTGGGAATGAGTAGAATCCCATTTCTTGAGTTAAAATTGCTAGTAGTATCTTAATACCTGCAATGGAATGGCTAGTAGTAGTTCTGTTTGTAGGAATGGCCAGTACAATTCCAGGAATTGTAGGAATGGTTAGTAGAATTCCAGCTCCTCTTTGTAGGAATGACTAGTAGGATTCCAGCTCCTCTTTGGAGGAATGACTAGTAGGATTCCAGCTCCTCTTTGGAGGAATGACTAGTAGAATTCCAGCTTGTCTTTGGAGGAATGGCTAGTAGTATCCCACTTCCAAAGCTAGAACTAGAAGTATCTTGCTCCCCAGGCAAGGATCTGATAAGATTATGTCTCCTAAGCTAGGATTGGAAAGTAATAATATTTTTGCCACCCAGTGTCCTGGTCTCTTCACACTCCAACCTTTCTGTCCGTACATAGTGGTTAATGCTCTCACTGCTATTAACACATGAAAAGCCCCAGGTGTAGATAGAATGGACCCCTGCTTCCTGCATCCTGCAGCTCTGGTTATTTTTGAACATATTACATATGTCTTTAATCTGCATCACACAGCGTTTCCAGCATCTGGAAACCAGCTCATATTACACCACTGCATAAAGGAGGCGAGGCGGTGGATCGAACTAACTCAAGACCAATCTCAAAACTGTCATGCTTAGCTTGAATTTTGGAATCTATAGTGACTGCCCAGCTGAAGTTATTCCTAAATGAAAAGTCCTGTCTATCAGTCAGGCTTCAGAGCAAGACACCATCTCTGCTGTCACGCTGGTTTTAAATGAGCTCTGCATGGCCATTGACAGGAAGAAGTATTGTGCTGCCGTTTGTATTGATTTAGCGAAAGCTTTTGAGGTTTTTAGAGATCATTCATATCAGTTGTTTTGATAATAATGTAAAACAAGAACCTTCTGGTTGGCCATCAGTGTGTGACAACATATCAGACGTAATAATTAATACCTGGAATCAAAGGAGTCCCACAGGGTTCAATCCTGGGTCCATAAATAAACTCAAAGAAAACGAAAAAACTCACACTGTTTTCCAAATGCTGTTTGGTAATTTTGAGAAGGTTTTAGCTTTAAACGTCTTTCTGAAACCCATTTGTTGTGGAGGGATACGTGTTTGGCATTGTAAGGCAAAATAGTCCCCAGAGAAAACTGATTTCCACTGTTTGCCACGATTTTACTATCAGACATTCTATGTAGACACTCAGAAGACACATGCAGGTTCTAGCTAGTAAATAAAATGTATATTTTTGAAACATTTTGGTTCCCAAGTCAGCAATCGGTTAGTTAAATAGGAAACTAGGTGTCAATAGGCAATCTATCAGAAGACAAGGCTTCTTTATTAGTATGAGGTTTTATCCAGTTCTATTGTGAAAAAAATATTCAGCTTTCCAATGAGATTTATGCTCCACTGCCCACTCTTCCTTCCCCAACCCCCCCTCCCCTTCAATCGATCCAATAAAAGAGGGTGAGCGCACAGGTATTAATAACTGCAACCCCTCCATTACTGACAAACAATTTGCAGCAAATCAGCCGTGATCTTTGAAGCTTTTTCTCTTTTTTTTTCTTTTCTTTTCTCATCTTCTTTTGGCGATAAAAAAAAAAATAAAGCAAAACAGAAATCAATAGCAGTGAGATTGTTTCTGCATTTCAATTTCGGCAAATGGCAGAACGAGCGCAGACTTACACCTGCTTATCAACCTTTTTCTTTTCTTTCCTTCTCAACCAACCCCCCCCCGCCTTTTTTTCCTTATCTCTCCCAGTAAAAATACACTGTGACATTTAATGTTCGTTTAACACTCGATGGGTTTACTCAAATGTTATCATCTCTTTAATTTGCCTTTTTAAACAGGCACAAACAGGTGGGGCGCCACGATTAGACTCATTATGAAGTCGTTAGGCGTGTGCAATACTGTCGCACCCCCCCACGCCCCACCCCTTCACACTTTGCCCGTGGCCTGGCGGCCCACGCGCTCCGCAATATGCGACTCGCGATTATGATTCCAAAAACACATCTCTTGCATTTCCAGAGACGTGCCCCCCCGGCGTGTTTGACACATCCCCTCATGAACGATGGTGAGGCTGCCCGCCTTGACGTTGCCTCGTGCTGACAAGCATTCACGGTTTAGTTGGTGCTCTGCCAAAACATTTCAATAGCTTTGCTGGGCTGCAGACTCTGTCATTAAATCGCCTTGACAGCCAACCACCCCCCCCCCCCCTTTACCAAACAATGTTCCAGTCCACTGGGACGAGGACAGTGAAAAGCTGCAATCTCGCCTAACGCTTTTGTCTGTTTGTCCCCATGCAGGTTCTACAGAGGCGATTCCAAACATCTGGAGTTTCCACCAATCCTTCGTCCAATTAGGATCGTCGTTGACCACCTAGAGCCACCCAGGACATTGCTGTCCAGCGAGGACTACAAAGTGGGACAGCCAGAATAATCAGCCAATCAGAATTGCCGTTGGCCAGTTGGAACTACCAGTCCGGTTCAGTTCACCAAGAAGTACCATTTGACAAGTTTCACCCATCTTTGTTGACCCAGAACAACCATTTGACAAGCACCCAAAACTGTCCAATCAGAAACATCACTGTCTACCCAAAACTGTCCAATCAGAAACATCACTGTCTACCCAAAACTGTCCAATCAGAAACATTATTGTCTACCCAAAGCTAGCCATTCAAAAAGAACACTGTCCACTTAAACTATCCAATCAGAAACAACTTCCACTCAAAAGTAGCCAATCAGAAGCAATACTGTCCAGTAAAACTGTCCAATCGGAAACACCACTGTCCAAGAGGAACATCCAGTCCTGTCTCCTCGGAACTGCCACTTGTCCAGTCAGAAACAGGACTAAGAGTGACCCGGAGAAATGGGTGGGGCTAAGGTCCTACTTATGATCCTTGTGATTGGCCTACAGAATGGAATGTGTGTCAACTGGAACCCAACCCCCCGGAAGACGGTCCGACATAACGGTAAGTACATAGATACCGATCCATCCATGACTACATTCCTTCATAACTACTGTTGTTAAGTTAGACAAGCGTCCCAGGGCTCATTTTTACATAATGAGAAGTTTTAATTGTGAAAAAACTCAAATTATAGTTCATGTTTCCAGCTCTTGATGATACTACAAACAAACTGGACTAATAGAAAGTGCCGTTTATGTCAGATGTTTCTTCTGGAATCAAGAGTTTGCTGGGAAGGCTTTATATTTGGCGTTTGGAACACTAGAGCATTAGTGAGGTCAGGTACTGACGTTGGACGATCAGTTTTGGATCTCAGATGCCATTCCAGAGGTACTGGATAGAGCTCCATCACTCCAGAGAGATCCTCAGCCCAGTGCTTAATTCTGCTTCTCTTTTCATTTACAGTCCTGTGCAAAAGTCTTGAACCCTCCCTCATTCCTTCATATTTCTCTTCCAGAGATCCAGACTTTCTTGTATGTTAATGTGTTCTTGAGGAACAGTTCTCCAGGCTTCCTGAAGGACTTCCAAAGACTCTCATTTCCAGTCCAGTCCCTGAACCTGACCAGTTTCAGAGGAATCAGAAAAAGATACATCAGAATATACATACATATATACTGTATATATGTATATGTATATGTGTGTGTGTGTGTGTGTGTGTGTGTGTGTATGAGGCACATTATTTTTACATTTTTGACAGGTCAGATATTTGATCCCACATTCAGAAAAGATCTAAAAGCAAATGTTTGTATTTCTGTGTGCGTTTGTGAGTATGTTTGTCTTTTCAATGTGTTTGTGTGTGTCTCTGTGAATGTTATTGCATTTGTGTGTTTGAGTATTTGTTTGTGTGTGTGTGTGTGTGTGTGTGTTTATTTGTGTATTTATGTGTGTGTATATGTGTGTTTGTGTATTTATGTGTGTGTATGCATGTATGTTTTTATGTGTGTGTTTGTATTTGAGTGTGTGTATGTATGTGTGTATTTGCATTTGTGTCTGTGTGTTTGTATGTATGAGTATATTTATTTGTGTGTGTATTTTTGTGTGTGTGTGTGTGTGTGTGTGTGTTTTGTTGTGTGCATTTGTGTTTTTAGTGTCAGTATGTGCATGTTTGCATTTGTGAGTATTTGTGTGTGTGTGTGTGTGTGTGTTTGTATTTGAATGTGCATTTGCATTTGTGTGTGTGTGTATCTCTGTGTGTGTGTGTGTGTATGTTTGTGTGTATTTGTGTTTTTAGTGTCTGTATGTGTATGTGTATGTTTGTGTGTATGTTTGTATTTGAATGTGCATTTGCATTTGTGTGTGTGTATCTGTGTGTATCTGTGTGTGTGTGTGTGTATGTGTGTGTGTGTATGTGTATGTGTGTATCTCTGTGTGTGTGTGTGTATCTGTGTGTGTGTGTGTGTGTGTGTATCTGTGTGTGTGTGTGTATGTGTGTGTGTGTGTGTGTGTATCTGTGTGTGTATGTGTGTGTATCTGTGTGTATCTGTGTGTGTATGTGTGTATCTGTGTGTGTATGTGTGTATCTGTGTGTGTATGTGTGTATCTGTGTG
>JBBPCY010000039.1:2765367-2780826 GCA_037974405.1 Brachyalestes nurse | reverse complement strand
CCAGTCCCTGAACCTGACCAGTTTCAGAGGAATGTTTTTGTTTAAGACACACAGTGACCTACGTATGAATCATTCAAACAGAACAAACAGCATCTAACTGAAAGTGTGTGTGTGTGTGTGTGTGTGTGTTTGTGTGTATATATTTTCTGATAGTGTATTAAAACCCCATTAATGAGCAGCAGTGCAATGACTAATTGTGAAAACCAATGCGTTTATATTAAGAGGAAATTGCTTGTTATGACTTCACACTCAGACAAGAACAATATAAAATATAAAGTCTTAATAAATCCAATAAAACTTAATAAATGCAATAAAAATACACTATGCTCCGCACAATAATGCAGGGGTATAAATGCTATAGATATGTATTTTATTTGAACCTAGCAGTTTGATCATTCTCTCAAATGAATATTTCGGCAAGAAGTAATAAAGCTTGGAATAGCCTTGCTCTTTTGTCCCTTTTAATAGATTACAGTGTCAGAAATCACATAAGCAAGGCAGTTTAGTATCACTTAATATCACTTTTATGTGATTTGAAGTGGCCACTAGGTTTGCACAGTTCTCAGAGGTGTACTTAAACTCCCATTAAGCTGCATTAAGCTTGCAGCTCCAGTGCAGGACTAAATAAGCAAACATGACCCTTAAACATGGCTCATCTGATCTGGGAAAAATATGTATTGGCAGTTACTATAAATGCTTGCGTTATAAATTTACATATTGGGCTTCCCAAAGGCATTCGCATGTATTCAAACAAGCCCGGATGTCGTAGATAACCAATCCTCACTTGATGGGTCAGAGAACGAGTGCATGGAGGAGCTCTACTATACTGTCTGCTACACTAATAGCATGACACAGTGTTATCAGAGCACTGCCAGCACAGTAGTGCTGCACGCCTGGTGGGAGGGGATTGCGTAATACGATGAGAGCTAATGCGGCTGCTAAAGTGTCGTGGGGATTGCTCCGATAACACTGCGGCTGATCTTCATGGCCAAAGCGTGATGTCATCACCAAGCCCAGCCAAGAGCGACAGGTTTACAGAGAGATTCCCTCAAGAGGAAGTAATGCTGAAACCAGAAACCATTTCTTATTGCTTTTATCCTGTTTTTAGACCTGTCCAGTATGTCAAGTCTTTATTAAGGCTTCAACAACAAGCTTGCAGTTTTCCCCTTGAACCCTTAACCTGTTAAGACTGAGCTTGGCTTCTTTGCATTTATTTTTATGGCATTTGGTGAATGCTCTTGTGGTACATAACGTTTTGTAGTCTACAAAGAAAAACTGCCTTCATACAAGTAAACTCAGACTTGCATTAAGAGCTGCTCGCATACTCAGATACTACCAGAGGTAAAGTTAAACCTCCTGTAGGAGCATCCCAGATCACGCAGAGAGGATCCACCTGAACCCCCTCAGATCACAGAGGAACCACCCAAGTTCTCTCTGATCACACAGAGAGGAACCCCCAGAGGCCTCTCAGATCACACAGAGAGGAACCCCCAGAGGCCTCTCAGATCACACAGAGAGGAACCACCCGAACCCCCTCAGATCTCACAGAGAGGAACCACCCGAACCCTCTCAGATCTCACAGAGAGGAACCACCCGAATCCCCTCAGATCTCAGAGAGGAACCACCAGAACCCTGTCAGATACAAAGACAGGAACCACTAGGACCCTCTCAGAACACACAGAGAGGAACCACCAGGACCTTCTCAGGAGATTTGTAGTTATCCTAAATGCTTGTTGAAGAGTTGTGCCTTCAGTCCCTCAAGACAGTGAGGGTCTCAGCAGTTCTGATGGTCGGGGCAGTTTATTCCACCATTTTGGAGCCAAAACTGCGGAGCGTTCTCTGCTGTTACAGTCCAGCTACAGTCCGAACTGGAACTAGCAAATGAAGCTTGTACCCGCCCAAGTTAATATTTAACATTTGTGTATGCCTAAATGATTCTACCAATCATCATACAGTGTCCGAAACTACAGAATCTGAGATTGTGTATGAAAGGGACAAAAATGCTGAAAAAAACATTGTCCATTGATCAGCTTTAAGTCGTTTGCTGGGCTCTACTGCATATTGTGAACTTTTTTTTTGAGCCAAAACATTTGTCCACCGTGAAAATTAAGATCTCTTGACTCTTCGTGTTTCTCCAGGTTAGTACTGGTTCGCAGAGAGAAGCTGGTGGCATCCCACATGTCGCGGCTTCATGCTCGGCCGCGACAGCTGGAGGTCGACCCTGACTGCTTACGCTGGACGCCGGTCATAGTCACCAACACAGTAGTGTCCGAGGGGGAAGGGGAGGAAGACGACGATGACGACGATGACGACGACGATGATGATGAGGAAGAAGGACGAGAGCAAGAAAAAAGAGAGGTGTGTCCCTTATTTAACACACTGTCAGTACAGCATTCCATGGATTATATAATTAGCACACATTATTAGGTGTGTAATTAAGATCTGTGTGTTAGAAATGTGTACAAACTTAAGATGAAACTAAAAATTCATTCAATTTCTTTTAAGCATTGTTTCTACATTTTTAACACCCCTATTGTGTATTAGTAGTACCCGCACTATTATTATTATTTTTTTTTTCTCAAATGAAATGGTTAATATAAACATAAATTCAGTAACACAAATGTTTGGTTTCATTCCTTCTGTTTCTTGATAAATGTCTATTGATTTTCAAACATTTTACAAGGTCAATTTAGTGTTAAATCTCTCGAATTGAATGTACTTTGGTCTTGGGGTACACATGGTGAATTGTCCTACCATAGATTCAGGAATGGCTGTAGTCATTTGGGTCAGTCAGTTTTTGTAACTATGTGCTAGAGAGGATCTATTGTAATGTCAGTACTAGAACTCTGACTCACCATTGATATCATTCAAAGGTATAAATAAGGTGCTTTGAACTCGAACAGAACTGATCATTTGACTCGATACCTTTTGTGCATTGTAGGTGAAGACCAGTCATAAAAGTCCTCCACTTCCCTGGACTGTAAGAGCAGAGAGGGAGGAAGATGAAGACAAAAAGTGCTTCCCATCATTCCCCAACAGCCAAAGCTCTCCAGCATCATCTCCCCTACATAACAGCCTCCCGAGCCCTGAGTGCTCACCTGTTCAGACCAACGGAGAGCGCAGGGGGCGCGGCCGCCCTCCCAAAAACTGGCCTTGGGGTAAAGTCAAGGACCGACCTCGGCCAGGTCCCGGGCGGCCCCGGAAGAGCAGGCCTGAGGAGGATGAGGATGAAGAATACAGATCTCCAGCAAACAAGATGGCCGCATCATCTGCCTCTCCACCCAACCTGTTCACCTCAGAAAACGAGCCAAACTCCGCGTCAGTCCCTCCGACGGAACTCCCTCGGCACCCCGCCATTCCCCCTCAGCGCAGCAGAGGGCGCCCCCCACGGAAAAAGCGGGGTCCCAAACGCAGATTGAGTGATGAGGTAGAGGAAGGCATGCCCTCTTTGCCCACAGCAACCAGACTGAGTGATCCTATGCCAGGCCGAGAGTCCTGTTCCAGCGAGAGCAGTGAAGAGGAGGAGGAAGATGATGATGACTACGACGAAGAGATGGGCGCTCGTTCCCCTCCTGTCCTAACAAAGCCAACATTAGGGCTCAAATGCAAGGTGGGTAAAAAGGGATTGTCTTCAGAATTGGTACCTTATACTATTGCTGAAACCTTTAGGTGACACAATTCATCATCATCTAAGTGGAGATGTCATGAACATTGATAATACATGGATGTTTTAAAACTCTAAAATCTAAAGAATTGCTTAATAGGTGACTTAGTGGCAGCCTTATATTGTACCAGTTACATGGTTTAAGCTGATTCCAAAATTAACTTGTAGAAGCTCAAAAATAACTTTCGTTTTTAAATACATTTGATGGGCATCTTGCAACTGAATAAGCTTAAATTTGCTCCTCTTTTCCTAGAAGCCCCTACGGAAGCGACGTATAAGGCAGCGCAGTCATCCACACAGCAGCGTGGTGACGGAGACCATCTCGGAGACGACGGAGGTCCTTGATGAGCCCTTTGTAGACTCGGACACCGAGAGGCCCATGCCCCGGTTAGAGGAAGAGACTCCGTTTGGAAACACCCTTCGCTGTTACCCACCTGCGCGCAAACACTTAGACCCTGCGGCAAAAAGAGTCCGCCCAGCCAACTTCTCCGAGTCGGAGGAAGATGGTCAGTAACTGCCGTTTCTTTTTCATTCCTTCTTTTGTAAAATGTTGAAGGTGTGCTATGAAGACAAGGAGACTATCATTTTGTTGTGAAAGTCAGTTTTTACATCCTGAAATACATAGACAGGTATGGGAAAACCAATTCAGTCAGGGACTATTCGATGTTATGCATGAATGATTCCTAAATATTGGTCTCAGGGTTCAAAGATGTAGCATTTTTTTTATGGCTGTAGCTTTCTTTTGAATGGTTTGAACAGTCAAGGTCATTGATGGAAAAACATTTTGAACCAGAGTCGGGTATTCCAAACAGTTCAAATGTGTGAACGACTTGCACTGCTATATTGAAAAGTACACAATTGCTGTTACCTGCACTTCAGTTGAGAATTCTGTTCCATTGAAGAAGACCTTCTGAGGTGTGTAGCAGAAATGTTTTTGCGGCTCATGAGACTGGTAGGGACTTTATAAGAAATATTTTAGTTCAGAGCCAAACAGTTTATAAACATAAAACATTTTGCACCTACGAGAAGGCACCATAAAAAGATAGGTGCAAGGCCTTATTGTAAAAGATTCAAAGAAGTACAGTAGAACCCTAGAGTGAGTTGATCTTTGCAGTGCCATCTTTCACTTAACTCTGAAGTGTTTTTCTTATATTAAACTCCCCGTTGCTTGACTTGTGGCTGTTTTTCTGCTTTATTGGTAGCAATCAATTCTACAGTATTTATTTATTTTTTATTACTTTTATTTAGATTTGATCATGCATTGCAGTCCAAGAGTAAATCTAGACTTTTCTTTCCAGTCTTGACCGCAGTCTCCAGAATGCTGCATAGTGTGAAACAGGTCATTCATGCCGGGTCAATGCACAGTTGTCAGTGTTTGCTCACTAGTACCATATTTATTTTAACTTGGATGAAGATCATATCAGGTGTTTAGAAACCATTATGCACTAGTCACACAACAAACTATGAATGCAGAGTTTTGGTTGAATGTGTAATGTTTAAGGCCACAGTCATACTCTCTTACTGATTCTTTATTTATTCGTCTTGCCCAACAGATCCCACTCCTGTGCTGAAGCCTGTGGCTGGACTGAGGAGGCCGGAGCAGACAGAGGCAGGAGAGATAGGGGAAGCCCCTGTTGTCACAGCAGAGGCCCCAGTAAAGAAGAAAAAAGGCTGGCCTAAGGGCAAGAGCCGCAAACCACCACACTGGACAAAGCGTCCTGGGAGGAAGCCTGGTAGTGAGGCTGACCAGATGGCTGACACCAGCCTGACAGCCCAGTCCTCTGAGGATCCTCCACCTCAAAAGATAAAGGGGAAACCTGGCAGGAAGCCTCGAAGCTACTACCTGCAGCAGGCTCAGGAAGAGGCTGCCAGGCAAGAGTCGGAGAGAAGCCGATTGGCTCAGCTACAGTTGGAAAGACCTCCACTGGAGGACCGGTCCTGCAAGAGGAGAACCTTAACCTCTGACCTGGACTCTGAGAAGTGTAAAGACTCAGATGAGGATGATGATTTCCTCCAAAAGATGACAGAACCACCCAAACCCAGGAGAAGAGGAAGGCCACCTAAAAATCTCAGTCTTCAGCCTCCAGTTCCCAAACCACCTCCGATGTCTGAGCCAGATGAAGAAGAGGAAGCGGAAGATCAAGATCGAACGTGGGATGAAGAAAAGCCCAGCCGTCCTCCCTCTCGCACCTTGTCCCAGTCTTCCAACTCCAGAGTCCCCCAGAGCAGGGAAGAGGACATGGCTGACCCAGAAGAGGATGAGGAGAGAGAGGAAGAGGATCACAGTGACCCAGGCAGCAGAAGAGCGGCTGCCGCGTCTGGCAGCCGAAGGAGTGATGATCATGATGCGGATGACGAAGGTGATGGCAGGCTGGAGGAGAAAAGTGATGTTGGTAAACAGAGAAAGAGCCAGGAGTCTGAGGACGACGATGATGAAGAGCTAGAGGATGAGGAAGAAGAGGAACAATCGTCCCCTGCTCGATCGCCACCTGTCAAAGAGGAACCCCAGACAAGCGGGGAAGGTTTTTTAGACATGCAGACGAGCACAGCGCAAGAATACGTGAGTAAGCAGGAAGAGGAGGAAGAAGAGGAGGAGGAAGAAGAACCAGAGGAGGTGCAGGGGGTGAAGACCCTGTCTGTTGACTCCCAGGATGAAAGGCGGCGACGGGAACAGGAGGAATCTGCTGCAGCTGCTGCCGCTGTGGAAACAGTGACCTCCATTGCGGTCCCTTCTGAACCACCGGACATTCAGGCGCTAGAAGACAAATCCGTTGTAATGATGGAGACGGAGCATTCACACACCAGTACTGAGTTCAAGGATGAGCTTGGTAGCCACCATCAGCATGACCACCACAGCAGTGAACTGGACCTGGAGACTGTTCAGGCTGTACAGTCACTCACGCAAGAAGAGGCCCAGGATGAAGAAGCTGAGCAACACGACGCCTACCAGGACTGTGAGGAGACTTTAGCCGCCTGTCGTACCTTGCAGAACTACAGCCATGGGGAAGGAGAGGAGGAAACTCTAGCAATGGTAGAGGACTGCAGTGCTTCCCAGCATAACAGCCCCATGCCTAACCCGCCCATGCCCCCTTTAGCCAGTCAGTCCGTACGGTCAGTAAACAGCCCTGGGATGACCCCCGGGCCTATTGAGACTGGGACTGGTGTGCCTGGACCAACAGGGACTGGCGGGGGTACTGGTGGAGGATACACCCAAATAACCCCAGAACACCCTAGCTCACTCTCTGCACCATCCTTGCAGAACATGGAGACTTCGCCCATGATGGATGTCCCCTCTGTATCAGATCACTCCCAGCAGGTGGTAGACAGTGGTTTCAGTGATCTAGGCAGCATTGAGAGCACCACAGAGAACTACGACAACCCCAGCAGCTATGACTCCACCATGGGCAGTGGTGGTAGTGGAGGCAATGGAGGTGGTATGTCAGTGTCGGTGGCGGCTGCTCCCTCGTCTGCTTCGTCTTCGTCCTCTACTCCATCCTCCTCTTCTTCCCAAGGCAACAGCTGTTCATTCGCCTCTACCCCAGGACTGTCGTCTTCCAGCGCCGCTGTGAGCTCTCAGTTAGCCATGGGTAGTTGTGGTTTGATTCAGCAGGCTACCCCTGGCCCAAATAGTGGCAGTTCTGGCTCCAATGCTGGTGCTGCTGTCCCACAGCCTCCACCCCCACCTCCTCCACCCACCGCGAACACCCCAAGCTGTGGCATCAAGTCTCCCCAGAGCTGCGTTATTGAAAGACCCCCAAGTGCCAGCCAGCAACAACAGCAGCAACAGCAAAAGAAAGTTCCACAGCAACAGCAGCAGCAACAACCAAACCCTCAGCCGCAACCTCCACCTTCAGCGGCACCTCCTCCACCCCCTCAACAGCAGCCTCTGCCTCAGTGCAGTATGGGAAACGGTTTTGCCTCCACACCAATGATCATGGAGATCCCTGAAAGTGCAGGGAGTGGCGGAAGCGGTCGGAGCCTCTATGACCGCATGGGGCAGGACTTTGGTGCTGGAGGCTATGCCCAGCCATCAGCAACTTTCAGCCTGGCCAAGCTTCAGCAGCTCACCAACACAATCATGGATCCCCACGCCATGCCTTACTCCCATTCGGCTGCTGTTACCTCCTACGCCACCAGTGTCTCCCTGTCCAGCCCCAGTTTGGCTCAACTTGCTTCTTCCCCTCACCCCCCACTCCCCCAGGCCCAGGCCACCATGACCCCACCTCCCAACCTCAGCTCTGGCTCCATGAACCTTGGCTCTTCTCTAATTCAGTGCAACATGCCAGGGGCAAATATTGGCCTTCCACCACCACCACACACCCAGCGTCTGCAGGGTCAAATGGCCACAGTAAAAGGCCACATCTCCATCCGCTCCAAAGCCTCTCAAATCCCTGCCGGCTCCCCACACCAGCAGCAGCTTTATGGCCGAAGCTCCGGCCCAGTGGCCATGCAGGGCTCACCACGAACTCTAGCCGTCCAGCGTGGCATGATGACCAACCTCATGCCCACTCCGGCTGCCTACAACTCCATGAACATGAACCCCTTGAACGCGGCCATGTCAGCCGGCTACCGCATGCCCCAGCCCATGATGAACAGCGGTTACCACGGTAACCCACCTTACATGAACCAGCCGGCCCAGTACCCCATGCAGATGCAGATGGGTATGATGGGAGGCCAGGCTTACCCCCAGCAGCCTATGCAGCCCAACCACCACGGCAACATGATGTACGCGGGGCCCTCGCATCACAGCTACGCTGGGGTCCCCAAACAGTCGCCTTACATGAGCAGATGAGTGGGAGAGAATAAAAAGACATGCAGAGAGATGGAGTGTTACAAAAAAGAAAAAAGAAAAGACAATAAACTCCCCCCAAGAACTGGACTCTCTCTGCATTGTTTTCGGAGTGCACCTGCCTTCCCGAGACCTTGGCGACGGGAGCCAGCGGGTTAATGTGTGGGCGTGGCGGGACAGGAAGGTGCAGCAGCTGTGGAGGTTTTACGTTTTAAACTTCTCTTGTACGTTGTGGTCATTAAATTCTGTCCCGCGAGTTCGGCTCCCTCAGAGCCCATGCCGTGCAGCTGTTGTTGAGACAACCGAGCCAGGGGAGCAGCGAGAAAGAGATGCGAACATGCATGTGTCGCGACGTGCCAGTGGCGGGGGCGCGCACTCCCCTCCAACGGCATCCACTCGTTCATCCGTGATGTTCGGAGTAAGCAACGAAGCAGCTGCAAGGAGGAAGAGGACCTTACCTTTCCAAAACTGAGAAACAAATTTTACATTTTGACATTGTACCGAAACCATGCACACAGTGTTTGGAATTGACATAGGAAGCCTTACCTGAAAAAAAAGACAAAACAGTTGTAGATGGACTTTACTCTTTTATTGTTATTATTAATTATTAATATTATTATTATTACCACCTTTGTTTATTTTTAAATACGTTCTTTTTTTTCTTTTTTTTTTTGGATGACAGTTGAACTGCTTGTGTTTCAGTCTAGCCTCATGCTTAGTTTAAATATATATAAATATATATATATATATATGTATGTGTGTGGCTATACTTTGGGGGTTGGGGACGAGCGATCCACGCATTTTTTGCTCTTATAAACATTCTCACAGACGCATACGCACCCACACACCGACACAAAACATACATGCACACGTTTCTATAGCCACTTAGAGTCGAGGTGGAGGCACTTCCGTGTGTGTGAGATGTAGAGCCATCACAGAGACACCATGAAAAGTATCCCGTAATCTGTGTCTTCCCAGTCTGCAGTATAGGGCCCCATGTATTCCAAGTCAGCAAGGGCCGGCGGAGGACGAGAAACGGAGACTCCGTATGTAGTCGTAAGTCCATAAGTAGCGAGAAAGTCCGGGCGGAGCAAGAGCGCCTGCGAAACTCCTAGATGTAAATATTCTCAGTACTTCCCGATCCGCAGCACAGACTCCCGAACTGTAAGTTGAGCACCCGTCACAGACACTCCACTAGAGGGCGGTAGAATCGAGGGAGAAATACTTTTTTTTTTTTTTCCATTTTAAAACACAGAACAGCGGAATTTTTCTTTCATGACAAAAAACAAAAATGAATAAAAAAAAGCCACCATGCTAGAGTAACCACTTCGTCGTCCCATCTGTTCAGTGCTGAGAACACTGTGTGTTTAACCCACTGCAATGAATCACGGTTTGCACCTCCAATCATAATGTCGATATTTCCGCCGGTGATAAGCCTTTAGCGATGAAGGAGCGCGTGGAAAACTGGCGGCGCCGCGAGTGCGTGTGCGGCCCGAAAACGCGCCCGGGCGTCCGGGCTCAGTCAAAGTGCATGTCGGGACAGTTACCATTGTAGGGTGGGGGGGTTTCTGGGGGGCGGCTGGGGGCAGCAAATCTCCAGTGTATTCAATGTCAATATGAGGATTCTTTCTTAAGACCTGACGTTTTTCATGTTATTTGTGTGGGGTATTTTGTTTTTTGTTTTTTTTGTTCGTTTGTTTGTTTTTTTTCTTTTAATTTTCTGAATTTTATCAGACCGGGCAGCTTTCTTTTATGACACAAGCTGACTCTTTTTGACTTTAGCAAACTTATTGTAGAGAAAAATGGTTTTTTCTATAATATAAAACGAAAATTCTGACATGGATATTGGTACTGTCATTTTTTTCACTTCTGTTTCAGGATAAAAAAACCAACAAAAAAATACATATTTTTTAGCTCAACTCTTGGGGTATTATTATTATTATTAAAAAAATGACAGCTCACTTCTAGTGAATAAGATGCCTTTAACCTTTCCATTCCATCTCATCTCTAGAGTTTTCTATCTTTGTGTAGTATATTAATGCTATTTTAAAACAAAAAGGAAACGACAAATATCTAAAAGGTCATTTTCGCCGTTAATTTTCCTTATTCCCCAATTTTTTTTTTGTGTTTTTTTTTTTTTTTTTTTTTTTTTTGTGTATAGGACGACTTCCGTACATCTAAGAGGCATGTAAAATTTGAGCTCAGTCTGTTTGTCTGTTTATATTGCTTCCCTCTTTTTTGTATCCTTTGTAATTGTACATGGTGAGTTGTAATCTAAGAGCGCGCGCGGTAGATGCGGAGGGAACGCGGAGCCGTGGCCGGGACGCCCCGTTCGCAGTCGGTGGCGTCCGCCTTCCCCTCCCTCCTCTCTATTTCGTCCCTGTATGTATTTCCATTTATTTGTTCCTTTTCTTTTTCTTAGCAAGTACTTTTGAAGAACTCTGTACATTTTAACATGAAATGAAAATAAATTATGTTGAGCCATTTCACTCGTTTCTGTCTTCTTCTCCGGCCAGCAGGGGGTGCCACTTACTACTTGGTCCTTTTAGGCTTCATTCGTTTCATATCGAACCTGTATCGAATCGAAATAACAGTTTGCAGAAGCAGAAAGTTTCATGTCCTCAGATTTGCCATGCAGTTAATTTTTAGGGTCAAATTGCCAGTGTTAATCTTCTTATATTATGGGTTTAGCAATTTTCAGTTCAGTATTGAAAACACGAATGAATAAATAATGCAACCCATCCCTCATTCTCTTCAGAGCCTCTCCAGAGGTGTTATAAAGGAAGAAACAAAAGTGAATTTCAAAGTTTGAAACGCCGCACCCTTTCATACAAAGAACCAACTGTCTTGCTGGTACGGACTGAAGGCGGACATCAAAGCCCCGTCCTCATTTGAGAAATGTGTGTTTTGGCAAAACAATCAGGAAAAAAATTGAACTTAATGCACAGTTTTGAGCCAAACGTTGGAAACTAAGGTATTCAAAGCAAATGCAATAGTTTTTGGGACATTTTGGGCTTATACTTCTCCCCTTATTTGCAGAGAAAGTAACTTAGTTTTATATAAATAACCACAGGGCTGTTAGTCAGATGTTCACAGAGTGGACGACCTTTCCTATAAAGACTGAGCCCGTTAATGGGAGCCTAGCCTCTTCATATTATACTGAGAAATGACTACAAATGAAACGCTAGAGGAGGCCAACAAGTAAGTCCCATTTTCTAGTCTTTAATACAGGGATTCCCTTTAACTGGAAAGTGGAAGTAATTAGTAAATGAAAACAATTAACGCAGTCTGACCCAAGGCCATATCAGTTTCAGTCTGATATATATATAAAATGTATATTAACTGTGAATACATATGTGTATATATTTAAGGTAGCTGCATCATTTTTCAATGCCAGAATGTTTGCTTGTCTATATTTATGCAAAAAGCATTGCTACCCCTGGGAGCGGGTATGACCAGTAGAATAAAAGTTGTACAACACAATATAATATTTAAAATACACTATGGGGGCATATTTAGCGTTTACACTATAAAAATAGGCATTTTTAGGCAACTTCTTTACCAAAACACAACAACACGGTTCTTCCACTATACGCGGGAGCTTTTGAAACCCGGGGTATATATATATATTTTTTTAATGTTTCTGTAGAAATAACCTGCTTATACAGTTCTAATTATCTCAAATCGTTTGCCCAGTGTGTATCGATATGTCCTCATTTTAATAAGTGTTTGTGTTTAATTATTTAAGAATCATCTCTAATAATCCAGCAGTATGAACCGTGTTGTCACGCGGCCTTTGAACGACCTTCACACAAAGGCCAAAGGGTGGGCCAATCACAGTTCGTGTTTACTGTGACGTTGTCCGCCGCTGCCCAATCCCGTGACAGTATCCCTTGTGACTCGACAAAAGGCCAATGGCGGTGGTGGGGGGGCGGGTTTAAGGGTGCGGCTGGTTCTGTTATTGGTCCTTTGGCCCGTCAGTCACGGGTGTGAGGCCGAAGCCCGAGTAACGGAGGAGGAAGAGAGAATCTGGAGGAGCAGAACCTGGAGCTGAGAGAAAATTGTGAGTGGTTCACCTGTTTAATCTATTTAACCTACAGAACAGAATACAGAACCTGTAAAACAGGACAGAGACCGAGGGAGATAGGGCAGATAAGAGGAATGAACGGACCCAGGGAGGATCAGAGAGTGTGTAATGGCTGAGGGGTGATGGAGACTCAGTCACAAGACCATCCTGTGATCCAGAGATGGAGACACATACAGGCTTCCATTACACAAATAACGGTGTTTTTATATATATATGTCTCTATATATATGTGTGTGTGTGTGTGTGTGTGTATACATATTATATATATATATATATATATATAAGTTAAACTTTTCATGTGTAAAAAAAGAATATCTGTGTATTTACTCACACGCTCACACAGACCATGTATTTGGGAATGAGGTAGCAGGTGCAGGGTTAGCCTTCAGGAGACTCTTCCACATGTAACGTGATGCTTCTGAATATTAAACCAGGTGGTATCAGTTTCTGCTGGTCTGGTGAAGACTGTTCTCCAGCACAAAGCAGGTGTCGTTCCAAGCATGAAACTCTGGAGCTGCGTGGCTGTCATGCATTTAGACATCTTTATGATTAGAGCTACACAATATGGACAAACTATCAGTATTATGTCATTTTTGTGATGTCACAAAATCAACATATTTAAATATATCTCCTTATTCTGTTTAGTCCTGCCCATTTATGCACCGATTCATTGACGATTAACATATGATATATTTTTCAGCCACATCAGAGATGTGGGTGTGTGGGTGCCTATCTGATTTTCTTCAGTAGGTTTGGAGATACATTGACCATTTATAACGTTCTGCTTCACTTTGTGTGTAATTTCAGGCCAAAAAGCCGCAAAGATGATCCACAGCCTGTTCCTCGTGAACGCTACGGGGGACATTTTCCTGGAGAAGCACTGGAAGAGCGTGGTGAGCCGCTCTGTGTGTGATTACTTCTTTGAGGCGCAGGAACGAGCCACAGAACCCGAAAACGTCCCTCCGGTCATCCCAACCCCACACCACTACCTCATCAGCGTGCTCCGCCACCGCATTTACTTTGTGGCCGTCATCCAGAGCGAGGTGCCTCCTCTCTTCGTCATTGAGTTTCTCCACCGCGTCGTCGACACCTTTCAGGTAAGGTGCAAAGTGTGTAAAGTGTCCAAAGTGTCCATTTTGTCATACGTAAACAGACCGGCAATCACAGCTCCAGATGAGTTACTTGGTGTCTGCATGTAATCCCCAGCAAGACAGATTTCTGTCTTTAGAGCTTCAGCACACTCTCTGTCTTCCTCACGCAGGACTATTTTGGCGTCTGCACTGAAGCGGCTATCAAAGACAACGTGGTCGTGGTCTACGAGCTGCTGGAGGAGATGCTGGACAACGGCTTTCCTCTGGCCACTGAGTCCAACATCCTGAAGGAGCTGATCAAACCTCCAACCATCCTGCGCACCGTCGTCAACACCATCACAGGTCAGGGGTCTTCATATGTTTATTTCCGGGCTTCGTTGTACATTTATGATAATAATAATAATAATAATAATAATGTGATAGCTGTAGTGTGGTGTTTTCCGGGGGTGGGGGAGTGTGCGGCATCTCATGTGTTTCACTCATACAAATTACTGGTTTAAAAAGTGAGTGGGGGGAAGAAACTAATGAATTTAAAAAATGGGGGGAGGTCTGCCCCTAATATAATGGTTCCGGGTTACAGAGCATCTCAAGCCACAGTTATAACCTAGAAGTAACAACTGAATAACACTCCCTCCCGTCCTTGGTGGACGATATGACGATATGAGATCGTGAAGACGATCTATGTACTGACGACTTGCCAGAGAGATCGTTTTTTTTCATCAACCAAATCATACTATTTGCTAGTCCGCTTAACGCCCACCTTCTACAAACAGAGCTCAATCAACCAAAGTGAACTGAGGCTAAAATGAAGCTGAAATTGAGCGAAAGGCTAAAAACAAGGCTAAAATGAAGCTGAAATGGAGCTAAAGCCTGGAGCCATGGAGCTATAGGTTTACAAAGGAGAATAGGTTTGTTGTACTGTTCAGTAAGTTGCAGAATAGTAAAAAAAAATCTATAGTTATAAATCAATAGAAATACTGTGATAAAATCAAAATTGTGATTTCACTATAAAAAAATCGTGATATGATAACTTGGCCATATCGCCCACCCCTACTCACACTATTTCTCCAACACTATAAGTGACAAAAGTAAACTCGGCAGCAGAGCCCGTTCAGTCACGCAGTGAGTTAGTGGGTCACAGGTAGACGGGTCAGTTTGTGTCTGAGTGCTGGTCCTGTGGGCTGTTCTGGCTCGGACCGCCGGGTTCGCTCCTAAAGGCTTTGCGTTGAGATGATATTTTAGACCTGATGTATGAACTGCAGGGAATTATCCTCCCATCAATCGTTCTGTCTGTCTGTTTTTAAACCTAAACTTTGCACTCACCGGGCCGAGCAGCACGTTCTCATCTGCATCTTTCATTCTACAGAACACCTGTGGCTAGAACCGGACTGGGTTACAATGGCATGTGATCAACGTTATTTTTTACTGATTAACTGATCAAAATAAATGCGTTCATTCGACACCCCTAACATAAACATATTTGTGTGTGTGTACCGATATACACAGTCAATTATTAATAACACAAACAAATATACATACGTATGTATATGTATAGTATTGACCCATCTGTCGTGTGTGTGTGTGTGTATATATTAGGGCTGTAACGGTACCCTTGTATTGGTACTGAACCGTCACGATACATGGGTAACGGTTCAGTACATGATGTCGTACGGAGAATACACCGTACGACAGAGAAGACGTGAGACCTGGGTCGTAGTGTGGTGCAATAGTGCCACCTACTGGCGTAACATTTCTGCTGCCTCACACATACATGAAAATATAAGCAAGAGTGTGTTTACTGGTTAATACACTGCTGTTTATTTAAAAT
>JBBPCY010000039.1:2747389-2759733 GCA_037974405.1 Brachyalestes nurse | reverse complement strand
CCCCCCCCCCCCCCCCCCCCCCCCCCCCCCCCCCTCCCCCCCCCCCCCCCCCACCACACACAATCCTGGTTTCACATCCTCATACATCTTGCAGGATGATGTAATACGGCGAAGTCTTGTGACCTGAGGTTTGTGGTCAGCGCTCGCCCACGTCGTGCGATTTAAAGAGATCTTCTCGCCTTTTGTGTTTTTTTAAAACCCTCCTTTTCTGACTTTCCGCTTTGCAGCGTTTCACGGCCGGCTTCTCTGCAGAAATGTGTCTGATTCGCTTCCACCTGTTGGCTTTGACCACTTCAGGAGCTTCGAGTCCTCAATGGCTCATCGGTGTAATGTCTTTTGGTAGAAATGATCCAAATGAAGCAGTAGGCACCCAGATATCTGGGTCTTACAATAGACAGTGCCTTGTAATAGACAGTAATGTCTATTGGGCAAACAGCCATGCTTTGTTTAGCTGTTAGTTCTGTAATTCTCTCGGTTGGCTCTGCCTCCTGATTAGAGGAAATGCAAATGTCACTTCTAGGTTCTCTTTTGTTTTTGAGGAAGTGTCAGGACTTTCCACCGGCCTGTTTTTAACTAGGTGTGTTGTGTCGACACAAAGGATGACTTGTTCACGCGACTTCAGGGTATTGTTTTTGTATTTCACAGTTTCTGGTCATTCAAGTGCATTTCAATGAATTCTGTTTATGGAAACCAGTTTATGGAAAACTTTATATTCTTATTGTACACATTGCAATACTTACTTGTTTTTGTCCCCAATTTCTTTCCAGTGTTAGTCAGTGCTTACTGTTATTAGTGTAGATTTGTCTTTTTTTGTGCAACAGCGCCACCAACCTGTGGGGTGTTACCCCAGAGGCCAGGCTTAATCACCATGTGGTGGACTTGTGACTTGTGTTCTTGGAAGTGACCCTGAAACAGTAATTTTAACAGATCTGTCTCTGGTCTAAAGCATTAAGGATGAAGACCCCAAACCCTGCGAATACAAAACATAATTTGTTGCATCCTCCAATTAGCTGAAATAATCTTTTTTTCCTGCTCAAAATAATCACTTCTGCACAGCATCAACTGGTGTTGTCACGATGCTCAAATTCGATATGATGCTTTGAAAAATATCAATATTCAATACTAATTGGGGACTTTTTTCAATTTAGTTAACATTTATGATGCGCTCTAAGCACAACAGCATCTTCTTCCGACATATTTGTTTTCTTCTGACCATAATTTGGCTATTCTGAGGCCCTAGAGTTTTAATGGAATCACAGTAAAACTTCAAATAATGTCCAAAAATCAGCCTCACATCAACGTAGAGCTATAAATTATCAGCGCCACTTCATAACGATGATTACTCACACACACATTCTATAATGTAAAACACGTGAAACATGTTTGAAAAAAAATGCTACTATAGTTGTTGTCGTCAGTTGACCTTAAAAACCCAGTTTTACTGAACAACAGTAAGGATTCATTCAGTTGTAAAATAAATGAGGCCAATATTAGACGCTTTACGGCAGCTTCAAGTTTGCGGTCACAGCTCCCAGCTCAAGAGCGAGATAATAAAAACGTATCGCGATGATAGTTTAATGAGATGCCTCATTAAATGTGTCAGTGCCGCTGGAAATATGAGCAGTCACCACACTCTGTACAGGTGTACCGGTTCTTCAGGGGTTTGACCAAAGTTGAACTGTTTTGAAACACACTGGCTTGCTCATGTTTTTTATCTTTCCGTTCCTTTTTCTAAAATGTGTACACACTGAACCCCTGTGGTATTCTAAGACTGGTTGCAAAGGCTATAAACTCGCTGCAAATACTGTTTAAGTGTAACAAAACCAGACCAGTACTGACGGGATCTCGCTAAACCTCACCAGCGGTGTGGTACTTTTGTTGTCTAAAGAGTGAATTAGATTTCTCACCAGATATTTTTGGGAAATCTAGCTTCAGGCTTGTGTGTTTGTGAATCAAACATTGTGTTTATCTTTCTAAAGGTCTCGGAGCATGGCAGCTTTACGGCCGGCATTTTTGCTTTTATCTTGCATCGTTACAGAACTGACCAGACGTGGGAAACTTTAAAATGCACATTCAGTCTGAGTCTTCTGACAGCAGCTTTAAATGTGAGGTTAGAACACTGGACTGAAGGGCCTGACTGGAACATTGAGTTAAAGCTTTGGAGAACTGGGCTAGAACATTGGACTGGAGAATATGGCAGGAGTATTTTACTGGCGTATAGGGCTAAAATATTGAACTGGAGTATAGAGCTGGAGTATTTTACTGGAGTATAGGGCTAAAATATTGAACTGGAATACAGAGATGGAGTATTTTACTGGCATATAGAGCTAAAATATTGAACTGCAGTACAGGGTTGGAGTATTTTACTGGTGTATCGAGCTAAAATATTGAACTGGAGTACAAGGTTGGAGTATTTTACTGGCATATAGAGCTAAAATATTAAACAGAAGTCTATAGCTGTAGAGCTGGTGCCCCAAGACTTGGTCCATGAGATCATCCACACCTGGTTCAAATGTCCACATGCCCCCAGAAGCCTTCATTACCTGGATCAGGTATGTTAGATTGTTTTTGGATCTTAACTTTGCCAGGTGGTATATCTTCAGAACTAGGATTAGGAATCCCTGGGTTAAAGCTCTGGGTTATACAATTGTTTTGACAAAACTTAAACTCTTGAAATGCTCCGAGTGTGTTGCACTGTACCCTGCTGACTCTAATGTTGTTCTAAATGTCTTTATCGAGTAGAAATATTGGTTGAACTAATGGACCATTGGGTTGATGTAGTGGAGCGCTGAGCCTTCAATCCAGTTCTGGATTTTGTGATGACGAGTAGTTAATTCAGCTGAAGCAACTGATTTGTCGCTTTGTGTGAAATCTACCAATTATTAAAAAATCCAGAATTAGAAAAGGAGTTGCAGAATTGCAACTCCGAGCCCTGGAGCACGGGTTGGAGTACTGAGTGCTGTTTTTAGTGTGCGGGTGCTAACAGGCTCTCATCTCACTTGCGTCATTTTCTCACGCTGGGGTGAGGAGCTGTCTGAGAGGTGGCAGTTCCCACACCTGAAGGTTTGTGTGTGTTTTTTTGGGCCTCGCTCTGGATCCATGCTGGTGTTTCCCTCTGCACTGAAACGGCACTGCGTGAACGAGCGATAGATACACAAACTACAAACGATTAATTTTCATGTTTTTTATATTTTATTACTGGCCATTTCCTTTCGCTTCTGTTGCGTTGTCCTTCCCCTGCCCGGCTGTGGGAAGCTTTAGCAGTTAGCCTTAGTGGCGGGAAGCATTTGCTGAGCTCCAGACGAGAAGTGCTGCGTCACTAGTGGAGGGATTGGGAGCGCGAGAGAGGGATTGAGGCGGGAGGGGAAAGTCAATGAATGTTTTTGTGTGTGTGTGGGGGGGGGTTGGTGTAGGCACCTTCATGTTGTACGGTATGACACATCTGCCCACCCCACCAGCTCCAGCTTTGGGTGAAGGGGGGTGGAATTCTGATGATGTAATAGTGATGTCATAACCTCTCTCTCTCTCCCTCCCTTCGTTTCCTTGTGCTCCCTCGCTCTTCAATATCCCACCACTGAGCAATGACTGAGCAGTTTTGCCTCTCCGCCCAGGCTTCCGCCTGTATGTGTGTGTGTGTGTGTGTTTGGGGTTGCCTTGCCTCTATTGTACACGTGCCAGCATTGCCTGTGCCAACCCGAGTGACAGGACTGGAGAACGAAAGAGCACGATACGTTCACTGTCTCTGCCTGTCCAAACCCGGCACCGTGGACAGTGCAAGAGGGCGAGAACGCTCCGGAGAAAACGAAGGAGAGGGAAGGCGAAAGAGCTCTGGGAAATGGGAGCAAAAGAGGGGAGAGAGCATCAGGAAAGAGAAGGAGCGAAAGAGGGAGATAGCGAGAGATCATTTGGGTCTGCGGCACACCGGGCGGTAAACAAGTGAGCCGCGCTGCTCCAGAGCCTCAGAGTCCGAAAAGCAAACCCAGCCAGCAGCTAGTAGTGGAGGGAGAGAGAGAGAGAGACAATGTGAAAAAGCGACAAAGAAAAGAAGAGATGAGATCAAGGACAGAAATGAGCTTGAGCGAGCCACGGGTAGGCAGTTAGCCGGAGCCAGAGCCAGAGCTAGCGCTTAGCAGGAAGGAGGATTTAAAGGGCAGGCTAGGCAGGAGGTTGTTTCGTTTGGAGCGAAAGATCACTCATTTTGTTCTCAGTGTCTCCTGCTATTCTGTCCTCTGGAGTCCATCATCCCTTCCGTGCTCTTTCCTCTAGTTCGCTCTGACTGGGGTGGACAAGCCAGACCTGTTAGGCAGCGACTGTTCCGTTTACAGAGTATGTGTGTCTGATTGTGGTTCTTTGGTTCCTCATACCGCTGTCTCTCTCGCTCTCTGTCTCTTTCTCTCTTTCTCACTGTCTCTTTTTCCTCTTCTCTTCCATGCACCTACCCTGTGGATCTAGTGCTGCTTCCAATGTCCCAGCTTTTTCGTATCTGTCTTGGGACTGGGCGCGCAGACACGCACATCCCTATTACCGTAGGATACCACCTCTTCGCCCAGAGAGTGTGATCCCACAAACCGAACCGCAGCGTAAGCTGTGTGTCAGCGTCGCCGAAATCCGCCGCCTTTCCCTCGCACTTTGCATTGGCAACAACTTTCCCAACAAAACACAGTCCTTTAGCATGCCTACGCTAAGAGGGATGAAGGCTGATGCGGTCGTAGACAAACATTTTCCCAGAAATAAATGCCGAACGAGGCTTTCGCGAGTAAAGCGTATCGCTGCGCGGGATGCGAGATGCCCCGGACATGGGAATGGGATGTAAAAATAAAGCAATGAATACATAACATCAGTGTTGTGAAATGAAGGGGTATTAGGTTGGACCCACCGCCTCGATCGCATAAAACCTTTTTTATTATTTTTAGCGGAACGCAGCTGTGAGTGCGGTGGAGAGTGAGAAGAGGCTGCAGCGAAGTCAGCAAAACAGCTGCAGCCTCCATGTTGTCGAGCCAAACGCGTTGTTGGGGAAAAGAAAAAATGCAGTGACAAAAACACACTTCGAAACATCAAAGAGCAGTGAAATTCTGTTTTTTGTTTCATCCTCTCTGTTGAGCGGGCCCAAAAAAAAGCATAGGTTGATGTTGAGATTGATTGCTCTCCCTCTGTCCCTCCCTCTCTCTATCTCTCTCTCTCCGTCTCTCCGCTCCTCCGCTGCGTCTGCCGCTAGCGCCCGTCCACCCGCTTCCCTCGTTCGTCTGCGCCTTCCTCCATTCCATAGTACGTGCCCAGTGTGAGTCAGATAATGGCCTCTCTCGCACTGCGCTAGCTGAAAAGCAGAGGGGGGAGGAGGAAAGAGGGAGGGAGGGAGAGGGAGAGAGAAAAGAGGGGGAGGGAGAAAGAGACTGAGCGAGCAAGAGAGAGAGAGATAAAGAGAGAGAGGAGGGGTTTGTAGAGGCGAAGCACAGACTGAGAAGGAAAAAAAAGGAGAGAAAAAGAGGGAATGTAGAGAGAACGGCGAGAGGAGCTCAGAGACATAATGTGAGAAAGAAGAAAGAGTGAGAGAGAGAGAGAGAGAGAGACGGCGGCAGCGGCAGGAGGAGGAAGAGAGCAAGAGAACACAAGCGAGCGTGTTGGGGGAGGTGTGTGTGTGTGCGTGCGGGTGTGTGCGTGCGTGCATGTCTGCGCTCGCGCGTGTGTGTGTGCGCGCTTGCGCGTGTATTGCCGCACTGACTGACTGAGACGAAGGCAACAAGAGAAAGAGAGAGAGACACGGAGAGAGAGAGAGAGAGAGAGAGAGAGAGAGGGCTGTGAAGGAAAGAAAAGGGAAAAGCCCAGAGCGGATTGTCTACCGGCTTGTCCGTTCTTTGCACTGTGTCGCCGTTTGTCGTTCTATGCACTTTTCCTGTCCACTCCACCCTCCACTCTCTAGACTGTGGACTAACCGGACAGCCAGACCAGCGTAAGTAACCACCTCGTTCCCTGTTCCTTTCCTTTTCTCCCTTTTTTTCTTTCTTTCTTTTTTTCCTTTACGGTTTTGTTTGTTCTGGACTGGACCTTGTATTTTATCTGGAGGCAAGCTGGGGCCGGGTGGGGGGGGGTGTCTATCTGTGTCCGCGTGTGTGTAGGGTGTCGTGTGTCTATCCGTGTGGATTTGTGTTCAGCTGTCTGCTCCCAGGCACCCCCCCCCCCTCGCCTTTACACACACACACACACACACACACTGACCCCCCCTCGGTCTCTTTCTGCTTTGTGCTGTCATCCTCTCTGGGCATCTGTTGTGTGTGTGTGTGTGTGTGCGTGCACGAGTGTGTGTGTGTGTGTGAGGTATGGATCCATGACAGAACTCGTGTTCTGCACGTTTTCTTTAAAAGGCTGACTCCTGCGTGCACACACACACACACACACAGTAGTGTGTTAAAGCCGGGTAAAACGAGTCAGGCCGCCTCTTCTGGTTGGGCGTGTTGATGTTTTGGTAGTGTTGGAGTGTGGAAGAGCTACGGCAAGCCGTGAAGAGTTGAGCATGAGCACGTGGTTGTTTTTTCTTTTTTTTTTTTCTCGCTGTCATCACTGGTGGCGGCAAGGTGTGTGTAGCCGTGTGTAGGTGATGCGGGGCAAGAGAGAAACCGGTGCGTTTGCAGTAACCGTCCTACGTTTCTAATTCGCTTCGGCATATTTTGGCGTAACTTTCCGTCGCAGTAAAGAGGAAAGCGAAACAGTCTGTCGTAAGAGTTGCACGGTCTAGCTGTTTCAAAAGCACCACAGTCTCGTGACCAGAGGGGTTCCAGTCCGCAAGCCACGCTCTGTGTCTGTCACACGGCCGTCACATGGCCCCCAGTGCACAGAAAGTGAATTCAAAGAGCAGAATACGGGGCACATCTTGAGCAGGGCTCGTGTGCATTGTCACATTCACTTAGCCTCTTTGTTGCATTGATGGGACGTTCTCGAAGCTGGAAAGCCATCAGTGTGCTGTTTAACGGATTTTGCATTGGGAATATCACATATAAAATGTCGTAGATTACCCCAACCGATCTTTTGTGCAAGGAATAAAAGACCATTCTTCTTATACTCATGAGTATCTGGTACACTAGTCAGTCTTGACTTGAACCACTGCCATTAAACGTCAGCTGAAGTGCACGACTCACTTGTGTGTTGTGAAAACTGAGAGAAACTGCTTGGTAAACACTCTGAAACCCTCAAAGCCCAGCCGCAGGATCCTCCCTTATGAAGCACTTCTTCAACACTACAGACAAAAGGCTTTCTCAGAATCCCCCTCCACCTCTGCAGCTCAGTTGGACGTGTCTTGAGCCCCCGTGCATTCCCAGTATGAATGTATTGAAGGGGAACACCGGTGTTCTTTTGAGTCACAGTTCAGTATCGTGTCGCTGCGTCCCTCCTTGCTAACAACGTTGCTAAGAAACCGCTGCTGCTTGTCTAAACAATGTCTAATCTAATGCTACAGATTGCATAAATATATTGTTTCACATGTTCAAAAAAAATTAGACTGAGCAAGCAAAGCATGAGTTAAAGAAAAAAAACAGAAGTCTATTGACCAGAAAACTATAAAGCCACATGCCATCTGACTCCCACTGACCAGTTGATTTCTCAAGGACAAGAAGTTCATTTACAGAAGCACAGGCTGAACTGACACCCGTGAATATAAGGTGCAGTAGTACACTTTGGCACTAATTCAGGGCAAGTTTACCATTCCTCTCAATTGAGTAACCTTGGGTATAAGCTATGAACTTCACTAAAAATAGCATAGTCAGATGTTCCTGCTGAAAACCCAAGATATTTTTTCTTGATATCCAGTGGAACATGGCAGTCCATGCTGGAAGTTCACATCTGATCATTTTTAACGCCTTTAAAGTAAGAAAGGTATGCAGTTTTTGATGTGGCTTCATTTCATTTCAGTGAACAAGCATGAAGAATAAAATCGAAAATGCAAATCGATGAGGAAAAGAGATATGCACATAAAGACCTTGATATTATTTACCTATGAACAATAGTTCTCGTTGAGTCGTTTTTTAGGACATTTTCAAGAGACATTGGAATGAGAATGTTGGGAGTTACTCAAGACACATGCTATTTAAATGCTGTTTAAGTGCATCAGGGTGAGATACAAAATACTCTTTAATGTTGTCCATTTCAGTTTGCCAGGCAGCTGCCAGAGAGAAGATGCCAGTATGACAGGGTGAAAAGGGCAGAGTAGGTAAACTGTCCTATAATGACAGAATTGGTATTTCCGGGTCTAGGTTATCAAAATTGGATCCTAGGGGGCCATATTGTCCTCTGTGGCCTTGAACACTACAGGAATGCTTTATTGCATAATATTAACTGTATTGACATGTGTATATTCCTACTTACTCTTGGGTTTTTAGCATTCTAATGCTTTGATCCCTTTCTGTGTTTTGCAGACTGTTTCAGGGGTGGGTTCAGTGGATGGCCCCAGAGGAAGTGGCCAGATGGAAATTGACCATGACCGCCTGGAGAAAGGCGTGTTGAACCAGGAACCGTCCAATGGGCTGAACCAGCACGCAGGAAATGGAGAGAAGGCAAATGACATTGAAGGTGGAGTTTTGGCCAGAGAGCAGCATGAAGAAAACCAACGCCACCAGGAGACATTAGCTTGTCTTCCCCAGACACAGGGCTGGGTACCTGGGCATCATATAGGGGCCTCTAACCTCCAGCAGCAACAGGGTGGATGGATTGACCAAACCTCCGGTAGTTCAGTGAACAATGTGGACATGGAGGATGCTCGGACCCTGGTGGCCTTCTCAGCTAGTGCAGGCTCCCTGGCCACTTGCAATGTTTCTCAGCCCTCACAGAACCCCACTACACAGCTGTATGAGAAGTTCATCCAGGAGATGGGTGGCCGCAGGGATGATGCTAAGCAGAAAGGATGGAGTGGTGAAGATGAACACTTCACTCCAGAGGATCTGAACACCCTCCAGACAGCACTGAGTCAGGCCCGTCATGGTCACAAGCCACCAAACTGTGACTGTGATGGACCGGACTGTCCTGATTACCTGGAGTGGCTGGAGAAGAAAATCAAAATGGCAGGCAACAGCCAGGACAAGGGTCTTTGCAAGATGTCAGGTGCTCCTCAAACACAGCAACAGCACTACCAGTCTCGGCCCCAGCCTCAACCCACTGACGCTAATGCTTCTTGTGGATCGGAGTCACAGGATCCAGTTAGCCAGCCCCAAATTCCAAGACCTTATGGCCCCCCAGCACCCATTCCCTGTTCCCCTAGTGTATTATCCATTGCTAAAGAGAGAAATGTCAGTCTACAGACAGCTATCGCCATTGAGGCACTGACCCAGCTTTCTGGCACAGGTGGGACAGTTAGTGAATCGGTCAGTGGAAGCTCCCTCCACCATGCCTCTCCTCAAACTCCTACTCAGCCCCAAAATGGGATGCAGTTGGTTTCTGCCCCACACTCATTACCTCCCGGGCATTTCCCTAAACAAGACCCTCCTTCATGGGAGCAGCACAGACCTCAGTCACAAGGTCCTACTCCCCACTCCTCCCATTATGGGTCCTCCCCTGTTCCTAGCTCACATCCATCCAGTGGTAGCCCCTTTCCCCAGCAGTGGCAGACAGGCACTGGAGAAAGCTGTGATAAAAACTCTCCTAGGAACCCCTGGATGATGTTGAACTCTGAGAGCCCGGCTCATTTCCCACAACCTCCCCAAAGTGGCAGTGACCCTATGTCTGAACTGAAACAACTCCTGGGGGACACCAGCAGAAAGTACGCCAACCCTGCCTTCAAATACCCGGCCCCACATCAGAATCTGAAGGACAGCCACAAAGGTGGCCACTCACTGATGCCCTATGTTAAGCAGGAGGTAGATAATGGGGAGTACCCAGGCCAACCTTGTGCAGCAATGGGCCAATTAGAGATGGTAAATGGCCAGCCGCAGCAATTCCAGGGTCAACAGCTTCCTCAGTCCATTAGGCACTCAACTCAGGCAGCACTGCAACAGCTCCTTCATCACAAGCGTAACCTCTTCTCCAGTCCCCCGCCCTTTAGTCCACGGACCCCCATGGCATGCCAGACCCTACGCAAGTGGTGGCCACAAACCACACAAGAGAGCACTCTAGCCATCAAACAGGAACCCAAGGAGCCCAAAAAGAAAAAGAATGCACAGAGTTCCCCTATGCTCAAGCAGGGAGCAGGTGGGCTGCTTGGTCACTTGGCCTCACCCCTTCCTAAACCTAAACAGATCGTCATCAAGAAGCAAAAGCAGAAGGCCTCTCAGCCGGTCTTCCTTCCACAGAACCAGATCACAATACAGAAACCTCCTCCAGCCATGCCAGTGAGCGTGTCATCCCTATCCCAGCTAACACCATCTTTACCAGGCATGGAGGCTGGGCTCCCCCACTGTCTACCCCCATATAACCCCTCTCAGGTGGCTACGAGCCAGGCAGCTCCAGCCCAATCTCAGGAATCCATTTTAAACAGCAGTAGTACCCCTGTCTCTGGAAACACTCCCCTAATCTCCACCCCTGTCTCCGTCCCTGTGCCCCCTGCCCAGGAAGGGCTGACTAGCTCAGGCCTGGCTGCAACAGGTGGGCCTACCACTTCCACACCTCAGACCTCCACATCTCAGCTCACTCCACCCCTAGCTGGCCTCAGCTCCCTTGACCCAAAAATTGAGGAACTGATTCGCCAGTTTGAGGAGGAATTTGGGGAAACCTTGCCCACTGCTCCTATTGCAGATGCCCAGGAGCAGGGCCCTGCTCCATCTGTGGTGACTGAGTCACAACAAAACTCTAACTCAGGACAAGCCAGACCCATGTCACCTTCCACAGAGCAGCTCAACAATCCCCTTATGGACACATCAAGCCAACCAGAGCCCATGCAAGAGGGAGAAAAGCAGAGAGAGCTAGACATGAATCAGACTGAAGGAGTGAAAGTAGAACCCCCAGTCACCTCCGCAGAGCTTTCTGTCATCAAACAGGAAGTTGAGGACTGCAAGGTGGATGTCAAACCCTCAGACCAGCTCTTGTCTGAAGCGCAGGAGGCCTACCTGCAGCAGCAACAACACCGAATGCTGATGGATCCCTTCACACCCCCAACCAAACGCATGAAGATTGAATCATCGGGTAAAATAACAGTGCTCTCCACCACTGGCTGTTTCTCCACCCCAGGAGATGATTTAAATACGCCCACAAAAGATGGTTTTCCCTCACACCCTTCGCTGAAAGGTTTCCTGGAGTCTCCGCAGCGCTACTTGGATACTCCAACCAAAAGCCTTCTAGACACACCTTTGAAGGATAGCCAAGCAGAGTTCCCCCTCTGTGACTGTGTGGGTGAGTATAATAGATCCCAGGTTCTAAGATTCAGAATATACTAATCTCAAGATCTTAAACTTTCTTCCTTTCTTAAAACACCTCAGGTCACACAAACCCATGATTCGGATCTAGGTGTATTTGACAAAAAAACAAAAAACTCAAAAGCACCTGTTTGATAGTATTCATAAACCATCCAGCATGGTTTTGTAACCCTATAAGTTATCAGCAGCCCACTTTTCTAAACGAACAAATGTGGTAGATTTTTAATCTAGTTTTTATATAGTCTTGCAGCGTGGTCTTCAGACATTCCACACACCAGCTGGTTTATGATAACGGAGGAATTCCTTACAGAAAATTCTTCATACCTACTTCTCCAAAAACAACATATGGTTCATAGTAACTTTCCTTTGTTTCTAGGCATGCTAGCTTTTTTGTGTGAAGTATTCACCCAATTGATGCCATTTTTCCAGTTCAATTATGAGTGTGGACCTCAATCCAAACAAGTCTTTGCCTTTCACTGCCCTGTATCACTTCTGCCTCGGCACGTTTGTCCAGGCAGTGCTGGCCCATGTCTGAGAATGCATGCTCGGGGTCCCTCTCTCGTCTCTCAGTGGTCTGACCGTAGTGCCTCTCTCTGGGGGAGGCAGCAGGAACAATGGGTCTTACAGAAGGGGCCCATTGTGTCGCATTGGACCAGGGGCAGCCAGACAGTCCTGAGCCATTCTGTCTCTGTTTTACAGTCAAAGCAGCAAGTGGAGAGCCTGACTGGGCCTCCATGGGGGGCTGTGGACATGATGAAGTGGCAGCACTCATATATCATGTGATGCAGTGTATACAGTGGTTAGATATTAAAGCTGGGAGGCAGTAGGGAGGACAAGGCAGGAGGAGATAGACCGTAACCTCCCTACACACTACATATCTTTCATTTGCCCTCCTCTCGTTTTTTTTCTCTCTCTCTCAAGGTGGAAGATAATGTATGAGGCACCAAATGCACCAAATGCTCTTTACATTTTCATTACTTTATAAGCTTTATAATTTTGGGAGTGGGGAGGGGAGGG
>JBBPCY010000039.1:2730569-2741229 GCA_037974405.1 Brachyalestes nurse | reverse complement strand
AATAATCATAATATATATGATCAATAATCATAATATATATGATCAATAATCATAATATATATGATCAATAATCATAATATATATGATCAATAATCATAACTCGATGCATTTCCAAAAGAAAATGCCAATTGCGATTGCGAGGTTGCTATAAAAGCATTGTTCGGAGATACACAAATATAGGTTTTTGTTAAAAAAAATAAACTTGCACTCTTCTAATTTATTTTTTTATTCAGTTCCCAGTGTTAACCTATTGCCGTTTATGGTTAAAGACCGTTGCCGCATTCTCAGGCTGATTATTTTGAAGGCGACCGGATCTCTCCCCATATATTACAGAGCCGACTGACCACAGAAATCGAATTTTTAAACGTTCAATACTTGGCCTCTGATCGACTGATCATAATGAAAACGCGCCCTGCACCAGATATTAATGCAATTTAGCCAAAATTCAATACAGTCTTTGATGACAAGCGTCAGAAAAAAAATAGGTAATAAAAATAATAGTTAAACTCAAGAGTTTGCTTCCACACTTACACTAATAATAATTTAAAAAAAAACCACTTGGACCAGTCTCTAAAAGAAGGAATTAACTTTTTCCTGCGTTCTCATGGGCTGGGTAGGATACGTGCCTCTGGACCTGGAGGTAATGGGTTCGAATCCTACCTGCAGCATACCACCACTGGGTTCCTGAGCAAGACCCTTAACCCCAAGTTGCTTTAGGGAGACTGCCCCCTGCAGTTAGGGAATGGAAGTCACTTTGGATAAAAGCGTCTAAAACATGTCGTAAATGTAAATATGGGTTGGGATACACCACACTAGATGCACAGATCCTCCCCTTGTGAGTTGATCAGAAGAATTAGAGCAGGGTAATCGTTAAGATTCAAGAATCATGACTGTATATTTTATATTCATAGTTCATTATGTTACATTACATTTGGCTAAAGATGCTTTTATCCTTTTAGAGAATAAAAATGCAAAAAAAAAAAACACTCAAGTTTTAGGACAGTTTGAGGACCAGAGAGTGATAAATCAGTCATCAAGAGGGGAGATGCTCTCTGAATAGTTTTCAGGAGGTTTTTGAAGATAGATAGGCATTCTGCTGCTCTGATCACCTTAGGCAGCTCATTCCACCAGCGGAGAACCAGAATGAGACCAGTCTGGACTGGGTTTACACTGTTTGTAGGATAGCAGAGCCTGAAAGTGTTCCTTGGGGGAGTGGAGAGAGCACAACATGTAGTAAAATTTGCCCCTGAGACTGTGCAATAAATTATCAGATAATTTCAGTTATAAAGAAAGTTGTAAAGGCAAAAGTAAGGTAATAAAAAAGCAGAAAAAAGGACTAAACTAAACAACTATAACATTCCAAACAGAAGCAAGATCTATAAACTGTGATGTAGAGACAGAATAACGCTTCCTGGGTCTGCAGATGAAAAGCTAAGTGATTTCCTAGATCTTCAGTCGTTTGGTTTTTCAGAGATGTTCAGACGACCCTTGGAGAGCCAGTGTTCGCACGTTTGGTGACTTCTTCTGCATAAAAAGCCCACATTAAACCTGCCGATTAACAGCTGTGTGAGTGAGGAAACGTCCCAGACTGCGCTGGACACGAGCCGTCCAGGACCCTCGGGCCTCGAGAGTGATAAACTGGATCATTTCATTTTTGTGCCGTCCTCCTCTTCGTGTGGTTCGAAGCAGAGCTTTCCAAACCATGGCCCACCAGGCAGCACTGTCCTGCGAATGGTTTTTATTTGACCTGCCAGACAACATCTGCTCCGACTGTAGTGCACGTTTTGCGGAGCCAAAACAAACCGAGCAAAGTTATGCGAATTAAATCATATTTTTTGTGGTATGCACCACCCATTCCAGCCCACTGGCTCTTCAGGACTCATAAACCCGGGGTTTACAGCAGTGCAGAGTTTGGGGTCGGGCTTAAATTAAACAGTGTAACACTTGTATACACGCAGTCATGAAAATATTTGGCCTCGCCATTTATGTTTGCTTCTGACACTGATATTGATACGGTGAGTGGCGGCTAACGCTAAATCTGCTGCTCATGATCGAACTACGAGTTTCGTGGCATGGCAAGAAAGTGATGCAAATAATGCATTTCACGAAAAAAAAGGTCAACATTACAGAGGTGGCTACACAATAAAATTAGGCAGACAGTGCTTAACGTTTTGAGAAAAGCTGCATTTGCATTGGTTTTATACTTTTTTTTTAATCTTCAAGGATATGTCCTTTAATCTGGGTTGGGAAAATCTAGGCTAATATTTCTAATTAGAAATAATAATATTTCTAATTCCTAATAAATCTAATTCATGATCTTAAAAAGGTAGTGCTGATTTTTCAACCCTTTTATGTATAAAGTGACGTAATGACACTTAAACTCTCACGTGTAATTATATTCATCAAGGTTTTGGCAATTGGCTGTTTGGATGGATGGAGTGTGTGTGTGTGTAATCTTGCGTTTAGTCCCATTATTCTGTATTAAAATGCTGTTTTTGTGTGTGTTTGTGTTTGTGTTTTCCCACGCAGCCGTACATGTGCTTGCCAGGGGAAAGACACCGAGACCAGTGGTGCTTCCTTCTCTTTCGGGTGTTCCTGGAGCATGTACTTCAATGGGTGCAAGTACGCCCGCAGTAAAGCGCCCCGCAAGTTCAGACTGCAGGGGGAACACCCCAAAGAGGTTTGTGACTCAGGGATAATGGCTGTATAATTCATACAGACACTTTGACACTTAAAGGTCTGTTTAAATTACAAATAGTGATGTGAAAATATAAGCTGAATTTACCTAATGTGAAGGACAGCATGGAAATGAATGCTAATGGCCTTCTCCTCATGCAGGAGGAGCTTCTCAGGGATAACTTCCAGGACCTGGCCACCAAGGTGGCACCTGTGTATAGGAAACTGGCCCCTCAGGCATACAGCAACCAGGTAAGTCTAGCAGAAACTAAAGGAATATCTTTGTCAAAGTGATACTCAAGATCACCAATTCTCATTTAAAGTAGTATTTGGGCAAACAAGCAAAAAATCCAAAAAGTGTTGGAGTTTGCCTAGAATAACAGGATCAGCAAATGCATATTTGGTGTCGGAAGCTTTGAGGCTCATGTAGAAGGTAACGTAGTGTAAGCTTATAGCCATCAGTTAGTACTGTGTAAACCGCACAATGTACAAAGGAACTCAAAAAGCCACAGACGCACTACATGACTTGCAGAGTGCGTAAACCATCTCTTGCGTAAACCACATGTCTACGTCATCACAAGCTTTCTTCAAGCCTTGTCAAGGTGTTGAGTAATCTGTTACAAACTTGCTTATGTAGTTTCTGACCCTGTCCCACTCACTGTTATCTCTACAAATTAATAAAAACTTTGCATAGGTGAAAACAGTAGCAGCCATCAAGCCTGCATTGTGTCTGTACTTGTTTCCATTTGTATAGATTTAGGGTGAGAGAAAATGTATATATCTATTATTTTTATTTTTTTTGCCAAACCATCAAGAAAATGTGCAGTTCATAGGAATGTTGAATGTGTGGCCCGTGATCCAGAAACTATGCACAGCTGTTAAAATTATACCACAGAGGAAAGCTAGATGAACCACAACAGCGGGGATTGTTGTGTCCCCCAGGCTATTTTGCGGGTGGTTAGGCCGGCCACCCAGTCAGCTAAAAGAGAAAATGAGCAGCCGAAAGGCAGAAAAGACTGCCGATGTCCAATTTATTGATCAACAATTTATCCATGAAAGAACTGCCCAGTTTCATCAAGTCATTTCTAATGTAGTCTGCTCTGTGTTTTGCCTATTCTTTCAACAGTGTACGAATGAAACGGTGGCATCGGACTGTCGGCTGGGTCTGAAGGAAGGACGGCCCTTTTCAGGCATAACGGCATGCATGGATTTCTGTGCCCACGCTCACAAAGACCAGCATAACCTCCACAACGGCTGCACTGTGGTACGGTGTGCATGTGTGCGCATGCATGAAAGTGGATGTGTGCATGTGCTTAAGTCAGTTATATACGTTTTTGCGGGGTTAGGCTTGTATATAGTTCCGAATATGTAGTTGCAGTTGTTCAACTGTAGACCAAACAGTAAACAAGCAGACTGCATTTTACAACAAACTTTTAGCGGTCACACTTTTTACACTGACTACTGGCAGTTAGTACATGCTCAGTATTGTTAATAACTGGTTTCCGGCTATTAATGAAATGCCGTATTCTTGTTTTCAGGTCTGCACTCTCACAAAAGAGGACAATCGGCAGGTGGGGATGATCCCAGACGACGAGCAGCTTCATGTGCTTCCGCTTTATAAGATCTCCCCGACGGATGAGTTTGGCAGCGAGGAGATGCAGCGCCTCAAAATGCAGACAGGTGCCATCCAGGTACTTAGCAACTTTCGCCGAGAAGTCCGTAAGCTTCCGGAACCTGCCAAGTCCTGCCGGCAGCGACGTTTGGAGGCCAAGAAGGCGGCATCAGAGAAGAAGAACAAGAAACAACAGCTAGGAGAGACACCAGAGAAGACGATCAAGAAGGAGGTCCGGCTTGCAGTTTCACCGCACCCGCAGCAAGGCAATAAAGGTATACGTTGCACAAGCGAGAGTAATAGTAATAGGGGATTGTTAAGTTACGTTTCAGCCGAGTGCATCTTAAAAGATTTGTAACGTGGTGCCTCTGTGAGCCTAGGACAACATAATGAATATTTTTGAATAACTCTTTGTTGCTGTACAACCCCCTGATTGGAGACTTAAATACCTGTTTATTAACAGTTACTTTCCTCAGTATCTTCTTTATAATATTTTTCCACTAATATTGTACTCCTATATCTCGTTTCAGCAATTCCAAAACAAGAGGTGAAGCCCACCATCAAAAAAGAGCTGGCTGGCTGCTTTCATGCCATGAATGGCGACTTGGATGGCTACTCAGCCCTTGTGAATGGCAAGATGCGTCCTGATCCCTACGGGATGAATGGTGCCTACCCCTATCCTGGTCCCTATGCAAGAGGTGGCCTGCCTTCCAATGGCCAGTCTGCACCCAGCCCCATTAATGGCTTCCATCCTAACCTCCAAGGTATGCCCTACAATTACTACAACTACCCCCCCAATGCACTTTTGCCCCCTGAGGTCTGCGATGGCCGAAATGGATCCTGGCCCAAGATTGCTGCACCCGAGCAGAAACCCGATGTTCAGGGTCTTCAGGCCAGGCTGGCTCAAGCATATGCGAACTGCTCTGATCAACAGCGTCAAATGGCTGACTTGGCCAACCCTGGGTATCTGCACCAGTCTCCAAATCCCAGCCTATCTCAGTCTCCGGCTCCATCTAATCGCACCCCATCAGCACCCCCGGATCAACACCGTGTAACACCAGTCATCAAGCAGGAGCCTATGGAGGTGCCACTGTATGACAGCAGGACGGATGGGCAAGTCCGAAGTTGCCCCAATACCCCCAGTGTCACCCCGCAACCTGATGCCTGGCACGGGCACAAGCCAAATGGCAGCTTGGCATCCAAAGGCTGGGATGGAAATCTCAGACCAGGACTGGCCCATTCACCCTTCACTCCAGATAAGCAACAGCTCCACCAGCAGCACCACGCCCAGCCTCAGCATCCCCAGTTTGCCCAGCCACAGCAGCAGTGGAGCTCCTATCCTGGTACCCCAAAGGCCTCCCCAGCTCACTCTCCCTCCCCAGCTTTGAAAGCAGTCCCATCTCCAGCTCCTTCCCCTCACCCGGGTACTCCACGCCACTGGGAAAGCCCTGCTCCTAGTCCCCAGCCCAAGGCTTGGGGTCCTATAGGGTCTTCAGGCTATGGTCCTGGGGTGCTTAGACAGGGCACCCCAGTTGGAGCATTCCCGGACAAGATGCTATCCCAGGCTGAAGAGTGCCGAGGCTCAACACCTCTGGGGATCCAGGAGAAGGCCTGGAAATCTGGTGGCGCTTCTGCAGCGGGAAGCACTCCATCTCTTGGTCCAGAGGGCCGACTGTTTCCAGATGCATTACAGAAGGCAGATGGACAAACTTGCTGGGAGAGTGAGGCAGAAAGCCAGAGTGAACGAGAGCCTGAAGAGGAGGAGGTGTGGTCAGACAGCGAGCACAACTTTCTGGACCCCAACATCGGAGGAGTAGCGGTAGCTCCAGGCCATTGCTCCATTCTTATTGAATGTGCACGCCGGGAGCTACATGCCACTACGCCCTTGAAGAAACCAGACCGCAGTCACCCGACCCGCATCTCCCTGGTGTTCTACCAGCACAAGAATTTGAACCAGCCCTGCCATGGCCTAGCGCTGTGGGAGGCCAAGATGAAGCTGCTGGCTGAGCGGGCGAGGCAGAGGCAGCAGGAGGCAGCTCTTCTGGGCCTCTCACAGGAAGAAATCAAGGCGTATGGCAAGAAGCGCAAGTGGGCCGACGGAGACTCAAGTCCTTCCTCGGGGCTCACCAAGGACAAGAGGGAAGGAGTGGTGACACGGATGGCCCCCACACAGCACACCACCACCATGGTCACTGTGTCACCCTACGCCTTCACCCAGCTCACAGGGCCCTACAGTCGCTTTATGTAAGCTCTTGCAGACTGGTGCCCCCCTGTGGCTGGAAGTGGAAATGCAGGGTTCAAAAATAACAAAGGAATTCTCACCCTTTCCTTTAGACCCTGAACTTCTCTCAGCTCTGTATCTCCTCTCACACCACCGGGAGATGGGCACTTTTCTCTTTTTTTCATTTTCTTTTTTTTTTACCTCAAGTTTTGGTGGCAGTTTGGGAGTCCCCCAAACGGACACGCTGCCTATGGTGCTCTTGTTCTCTCCAACGTGGGAGGGATTCCATAGTTTACCCTCCCTAAGTGAATTTAATGATTCTAATTATTATTGCTATTATTATCAATATTATTATGATTGCTATTGTTACTGTTGACGTTGATATTACAGGTATTGTTATTATATTATGAAGATGACTATTTTTTATTTTAATCGTATTGTTTTTCATCAATGTTGTTATTAATATTATGATTGTTTTGAGGGCTTTTTATCTTTTCTTTTCCTCTCTTGAGGGCAAGGGACTCCCTTGTCTCAGTCACTCTTGCTTGTTCAATATGAATGTGAGAACAAGCTAATCATTGTTTTTGCTTTTGAGTGTTGTCGTGTTTCTTTCTCTTTGCTTCCCCAACCCCACCCCACCCCACATTAACCTCTCCATAATATATGGCACCTTCACGTCACTGCGAGCCATGCCTGTGTCTACAACCTACTCAAGACACTCTGGAGGAAGAACAGCGTTCATAAGAGGGCTAGTTCCATGACGTAGTCATAGAGTATGCGACCAAATTAAGCAAGGGAAGATCTTGGCATCAGTGGTGGCCTTTCTGTTTCTGTGCCACTTTTACATATGGAGGTCTTTCCTGGTCCTTCCAATGGTGCTTTTTTTCTGTCTTAGCTGTCTCAGATGTTTTGCCCACTTCATCCTGGTGGCAGACGCTGAACCGAGGTGCTTTTAAAACAAGAGATAAATGTCAGGTCAAGCTGTCCCAGATTAGGTGTGGTCGCCTCTCCCGAGGCACCAGTGTCATCATTCAGTCGGTGCTGACTCATTATCACGGTGCAGTATCCATTTCTACCCATGAGACAGTGGTGAGACAGAGTTCTCAGAGGTGCTATTGCGGTTTGGTCCATCTTAACAATGCCCTAAAGATGACCCACAGTGGGTCCGAGCCTGCGCCTTACAGCAAGACCCAGCAGTTCTTCTCAGTCCCTGGAGTTCGAGCGTTCTCTGAATGTGAGCCAACTGAGCCGAGAAACCTCGAGCTCCAGGCGACAAGGGCTCTGGAATTGTTTGGCCAGGGCTGAAGCTACAGTTACCAGCCTGAGCGCAAAGAGATAGAGAGAGAAAGAGAGGACACTGAAGGAGGTTGGTGCTACTAACAGTCTTTCCATGCCTTTTTTATTACTCCATGGCTCCTCTTCGTCTCCTCTTGCCCCAAGAGTTGACCCCCCCCTCCCCCAGGTTTGAGGTGCTTCTCAGCATTTCAGCACTATTTAGCACTTCGGCTGCATGACGGGCCGAAGCGTACGGTGCACGTTATGTGTGATTGTCGCTTGACTGTGTGTATGTATGTGTGTGTGTGTGTATGTATGTGTGTGTGCTTCATGGGGGAGCTCAAGGGCTGCCGTTGGTTTACACAGGGCAGTAGACTTGTTCGGTGCTCACAGATGCGAGAGAGTCTGGTGCTTACGGAGCCGTCCTCTTGTCCTTTACCTCATGTTGAGACGACGATCCCAGTCACAACATGCTACTAATACACGGGCGCTACAGACTGCAGGCCTTCGGGCCTGCAACCACATACTTATCTACTTTCTTTTTTTTTTTTTTTCATTTTTTAAATATTATTTATTACATGATGATGATGATGATGAAGATTATTGTTATTGTGCTTGCTGTCATTTTTTTGTTTGTTTTGTTTTTATTGTTTTAATTTTAGACAAATTGTAAATATAGAAGAAAAGATTTTATAAAAGCACTTTTAATCTTGATTTTAACGAGGAAGAAAGAAAAAAAAAAAAATGACGAGAACGGAATATCGACAACTTGAATCCTAGTCTCTTTCTTTTTTCTTTTTTTTTTTTGGTTGGTTGGTTGTTTTTTTTTTTTTTTTTTGCCGCTTTTTTATGGAATTTTATTGGGAGAGATAGAAATGTAAATAGTTAAATATTTAGGTAAGATTATTTAAACTGGTGAGGAATAAATCATGAACGATTCCTTTGGCTCTTTTTTTTTTATTTTATTTTTTTTAAAAGTCCGCAGTTGTCAAGCCCTCAACATTAAAGCGGCGCAGGGATCCGTGCACGTGCCCGGTGAGGCGGAGTCGCGAGGGCGTCTCGGGGGTCATGCTTTCGGGCTCCCGGTGCCCTAACGAATCCAGTGGTGCGGGCAGGGGGCGGGGGGAGCTGATCCCAGGTCAGTTCCCTCCTTCGTTGAGGTGCACGGACCTTGGTGCATGCTCTGTACTCACTATACTGCTGTTCTTATTTTTTTTTTAACAAGTACTGTACTTAGACCGATACCTCTGAACAACCTCCGATACAGGCTTCCTTTCCCTGCCGACGATACGGAACAAAACGCAGAGCGACGGCGCGCGGTCCGAGGCTGGAAGGTTCCAGCGTGATCCGATGCACCCTGAACGACACACACACACACACAGTGGGTGTGAGGTTTGAGCTAGCCTCTGAAGTCATTTTCCAATTGGATGGGGTTTTCTTATTTTCACTTTTAAAACATTGTCCTGTTTTATAGAAAGGATGGGCGTACCTTTTTTTTTTTTTGCGGGGACTCCGAATGCGACGTCGGGAATCGTCGCAGTAGAGCGGTTCTCAGACATGACGGCGTTTCCTCGAAGCCGACGGCGGTGAACCTTTTAAACCCATGGTGCTACCCGTAGAGGTCACTGTAGAGACGACCCGCCCAGCAAAGGAGCTGTATCTGTGCCCTTCTTTTTTTTTTTTCTTTTCTTTTCTTTATCGGGAAACCGATACTATGATCTATGAACCGATATTTTTAAACGTGTAAGGAAAAAAGATTCTATGGTGCTGATTTCTTTTATTTAAATTTGAATTCATGATATGAGACATACGAACGTCATGATTTAAAGCGAAGCACTCAAATTTTGTGACAGTTCTCTTTTTTTTTTTTTTAAATCCCTCACCCCCAAATAACTGAAAATGGTACTTGAAGCAGATATCTAGAATCAATGATATTATACAGGTAGAAAAAAAAAAAAACAAAACACAAAAAAAAATGAAACGTTTATGCTATGGAGATGAATAGACTGTTAACTTAATAGATGTTCTGGTGCTTCACTGCAAAGCCCAGAAATGCGCTTTTACCCGTTTTAAAAAATATTTTCTATGAATTCCTTTCTTTTTCTTTTTCTCTCTCTCGGAATGACTCGACCTCTTGATTACACCCATGCATTCCTTTCACACTCTCACTTTCTCACACACACACACACACACACACACACACACACACACACACACCCCAACACAAGCACCCAGTCCCACACACTTGCTCGAACACACCCACCCCCCAACACACACACTTTCTGTTAGCACTCAGTGTGGAAACATCGATCATGCCCAGTTTTACATCGTGAAAAAAAAACAACAACAAAAGACAAAAAAATAAAGGACAAAAAAAAAAAAACAAACAAAAAATAAAGAACTGGCAGCTACATTCCTATATGAGTTCAAGATTGCTCTTGGTTCTATTTTTTCATGTCAAGTATGCAGTATGTAAAAAAAAGTGTTTTCTTTTGTTCGGTCTCTCTCCTTGTAGCTGTTTGGTGTATTATGTGAATACATAGTGTATGTGGTAAAAAAAAAAACCCACAATACTGTTTTATGTTCTGCAAAAGTAAAAAAAAATAATAAAAATCATGATTTAAAAAAAATGAAGATGTAATTATCTACTTTCTATTCTATTGTGCTCTGTTCTTCTCTGTTATATCTAGGGGTGTCAAGTGATTTAAAAAAATTTATTAATTACAAGCTCTCAGATTAATCTAAATAAACGTCACACATTCTTTGCAGAAAAAGTGTTTTCAGCAAAATTCAATTCAGTTCAATTCAGTTTTATTTATATAGCACTTTTTACAACCAAGTTGTCACAAAGCAGCTTTACAGAGTCCAGGTCCGAG
>JBBPCY010000039.1:2685151-2695151 GCA_037974405.1 Brachyalestes nurse | reverse complement strand
GTGTGTGTGCATGTGTAAGGGTGTGTATCCGAACCCAGACCCCACCACCCCCCCCCCAACTTGTGAGCAGCTTGCTAACAACCTTGAAGACAACTTGTACACACTGGTATGAATATGCATTGCGAATAATATTGGAAATAAAACACTAGTGGCTTCATGACCGTCCACGAATGGCCTTCACCAACAAACACCCCCTACAGGGCTCCAAAAATAAGGCCTGTACTCCCGGGGGGGTCGTGTCTGATGAATATTTCTCCATTAACAACCTCCTGTTGTCGACTTTTGGCCTTCGAGTAGCAGGGCAATCCATCAGCCTGTTATTTATTTATTTTTTTTATTTTGCAGGCCTCCTATTAGCGGCCTCCTATAGAGCTGTGTTTAAGAGCCACTGGCCTGTCCGGTGCTGAACCAGCATTCTTGCACAAATGAACAAAGGGGACCAACACTGCGGTCTCACCTTAATGCGTCTGAGGACTGTTCTCACTAACGGGGAAAAGAGAGAGCGGGAGAAAGAGGGAAATTCCATCATTTCTTCAGATTTTTTTTTTTCTACATTATTTTATCATTAAGACATCAACAGAAACCTGAGAAACCTACCCGAGTCCGAATCGTTCACAGTGGAGGTGAATGGAACCAGCTGTCTGCTTCTATAAGCTCCCTCATAGAAAGCTATTCCACAAAATGGTTGTGGTTGCGCCGCCTGACGCCTGAGAAGTTGTTCTGTCCAGGTTTTGAGAAGATTTTGGTCCTAAAACTAAACCCGTTCATGGTGGAGGGATACTAGTCCCAGATTTTACACTATTTTATCATCATCATCAACATCCATATTCACCCTCAGAAGACTGACGGGTTCGGTTTGTAAACAAAATGGTAACTTAAGACTTTGCCGAAAATTTGATATGTTGATATCGAACCTCTGGTTCTTATAATCCAAACTGTAAAGAGTCGCCATCTCTACAGTGAACCACTTTACATCAAACCTCAGTGAAATCTCAGTGAAATGTTGAAATATTTGTGGAATTATTTATCATTAAATTGTTTGGTGAGGCAGCTTTTCTGTAATTTTCCTTCTAGCACATACAGTACTGTATACCTACTATATGTCCTTCATGTTGAGAAAAGGAGGTTCTCTATAAGTAAAACAAATATAGAGAAACTAAAAACACATGTATAAATGTAACCAAGTAATCATTTATTACACAAAATAAGACATTCTGTTAAATGGATAGCACCGCCATCTCTACAATATTACTCTTATTGTATTTATTTCCCGTCCCCCGAATCCTTCAATAGGCTCTCCCCAGCTCGCAGAATCAGCCACAATAGAAAATATATCACATCTGTCTGTTTGTGTTTTATTCTTTGAACTGTACAATGTACAAAAAAATGGCAAAATATTCAAGAACAAACTGGCTGTCAGTCAAGTCGCGCTCGTCCGAGGAAGAACCAAGAAGCAAAGGACCCAGCACAAAAGGAGAAGTGACATAGGAAAAGAGAAAAACAAAGGAAACGAGTGATGTCGGAAAGATAAATATGCCAAATGTCTCTATTGTTGAAAAAAAAAATACGCATTGTGGAAACGACAGTGTTCGTCACTATTGAAAATATAATTCTTGTGCCGAATGCATTTGCATGGTAAATGTTTCCCATGTAGAAAGCCAAGCGCTTGAGAGAAAAATAAATATACCTTTTGTTTTTTTGTTGTTTTTGTCTTTTTTTTTTTTTTAATAGGCTGAAATAAAACTTTGATCATCAAACAAAATTTAAACATAATAATCATTTCCCTTGTTCTCATGAACTGAGCATAACCTCTCTGTTTCCACAAGGTTCAAAGGAATCTCTCCGTATTCGGCGGCTCTTAAATCGTCAATCCGTCTTTCTTTACTGCCAGCGGGGGGCGTTCACGCTGAGTGAAAAAAGGTGACCCCTGGCATAAGCTGTACCATTCCGCGTTTTTGGCTTGGAGCTTGGAACGGCAGCTGCCCTTGTCTTGCGCTCTTCCCTCGGCCTTCTATCCATCTGCCGGCCTGCTCCGCCTATCACGGGTATCCCAGTGCTGATGCTGATCCCAGTCTCTGCCCATAGAGGGCGTAAGGTGAATAGTAGGGTGCTGTGGCAGGGAGAGAATGCATGGGGAGTGACGGCGCACCAGGCAGATGGGCTTTGCCGTAGGGATGATAGCGAGCCAGGCCAAGCCCAGGGGATCCTCGCATGGAAAAGGAGTTGGGAAGTGCACCTGGGCTGCTGGGCGGGGGCAGATGGAGGTGGCAGGAGGACACGGAGGACATGGAAGAGGGGTACGCAGACAGGAGCTTGCCATCCACTCCGTGGAGGGCCGTGTGAGTGCGTAAATGAGCCAGGAGTTCCTCTGAGGTTCCGAAACGCTTGTCGCAAGGCCCGGCCACGGACACCCAGTTGCAGGCATGAGGCAGGGTATCGCTAGGCAACATGAATCCATAGGTGTACAGAGGATGAGACAGAGATCCAGTGGCAGCAGAGGACAGCGAGCTTGAATGGAGGCTATGGAGGTGTGGGGAAGGGTACATGAGAGGAAAGCCTGACTTGAGAGGGGACGAGGAAGGGTCGTGGACGCAGGAGGTGCAGTTGCTGCCCCCGCCGAGGTGGGGCGCATTGGGGTAGGTGAGGCAATATGGGTCCCGGCACAAGCCTTGCATGAAAGAGGGCGGCGAAGCACCCGTGAGGGGACTGGAGCTCGGATGCTTCCCTGGTACGCCCATGCCAGCCAGACTGGACTTGGAAGGGTCCAGGGCAGAGACAAACTGGGACGGGTACCCAGCATAAGCTCCAATGATGGAGCCATGGTAGCCCATGCTGGACGGAGGCAGGGGGAAGACGGAGTGGCCAGGTTTGAAGGGAGACACAGGGGCGATGTGGCCTGCAGACAGGGAGGACTGGGATTCCGCCTTGCTCTCTGAAGGCTGAGGGCTGCTGGAGGAACTGCCACTGCTAGAGTTAGCGGTAGCACGCACGTGGCTAGAATTAGCTAGCTGGGCATTGTCGAGACTTGCCTTGCCCTGCTCAGAGTCTTTTTTGCCTCCACTGCTGTTGCTAACACTAATGCTACTGCTACTGCTGCTGTCCGTAGAGTCTTTGGAGTCCGTCTGAGGAATGTGGCCTTGGGATGCTTTCTGCGCAGGTGGAGACTGCGTCTGCCGGTGGGTGTGCATCTGCCCCGAGACATGCTGGGACGGTGAGCCAGTCCTTGGGGACGCAGCGTGAGGTGGGAACGTAGGGCAGGAAGAAGACGACGAGTTCACCCTGAACCCAGATTTGTCGGCAGGTCCTTCCTTCCTGCACCCTTCCGCACCGCTTTTGGAGTAAGGCTTGAAGCTGGACTTGTCCTCCAGGCCCTGGTGCTGCTCTCCGGACTTGGAGCTGGACGAGCGGCCCTCCTTCTCTCCGAGGCTCCCAGAGGAGAGCGAGCTGAGCTTGGAGGATGGAGGAGGGTCTGGCTTGCCGATCTGAGAGCAGGTTTGAGCCAGCAGGGCTAGCGGGCTCTTCTTAGCATCAAGCTAAAAGACAACAGAAATATAAGATCAGCCTTTTAGTCATTTAAACAGGAATTCTACAGATTTTTTACAACTGTCCACCAAATTTGGTGGCTGAGATGCAAACAGAGTCCTTCAGAGTGGGTTTGATGAGTCATGGTTCATTGTACAGAAACGTTCAGATTGCTTTACAGGTTGTCAAGTCTACAACACAAATACAACCATTTAATTTACCATCCATACCCACTAGCGAAGTCCTACAGGTCTTCTTAATGTTTACATTAAATGCCTATGATTGTTGAATAGTGGAAATTTGCCATGAAAGCATTATAAAAACGTTTGTTTTTTTCAGACCGAAAGCTTCTTAAAACTCTAAATCTCAGACATCAGGCAGCACATTCATAAGCATTTCACGTGAGGGAGCTTTTAGAGGCGGACGCCTGGTTCCATTTGAAACCTCTGTGAACAAATTCGACTCAGTGAGCTTCATGAGAAAGAAGGATTTCACATCAAACCCAATTTGAATGACTCAGTTTGCTACTTAACCATTTAATCATGCATAAATTGGTGGAATACCCATAAAATTAGGGGAAGCATAAATAATAATGAAAACAATACCAAACATGTTACTTCAACATCTTTCAGTTTTGGCAATACTTTTGTTGACACATTATAGACATAAGACATTTCTTAGGAACCCGAGAAAACACTTAAATCAAGCAAAACTATGTGAATTAGTCTCTTTTTAGCATCCGGCTGAGAGGGGGAATACCAGGGGAGTGCTGGGCCCTCGTCAGTGACACACTGTTAAAAGTATGCGATGTGCAGGTCCTGCAAAAGATCTGGAACCCATGGAACGCCAAGCCTGCTTTTTATTGTTTGTTTGTGAGGGTGGGGAGTGCAATAAACCAACACCAGGCCTCTTTTGACCAGGAGCTGGTCAGGCTTTTTAAGACAGATGGCTCAGCCTTTGATCAGAAGTGTTGCAACTGCCCATAAAAAAAACCCCAGTAATGTGTATTAGTGTTAAAATATTCACAGCCTGGCAAGAAATACCTCATAACAAAACTAGTACACGACATTAAATAAACTTGGGTTGCGTCCTAAATCTCCTGGCACTCCTATAATGGGTTTTGAGAGGTTGATATATGAGGCATTTAAAGAAGCCAAACAATGCACAGGCAACAAAACTGCACCTCGCCGTCTTAAACGAAGTGAATGGAAAAGCTGGACATGTCCTGAAAGCGTGATCAGATCAGGGCGTTTACGCTTATCCAGACTTTTACGCACGAATACGGGTTCAAAGAAGCTCCTCGAAGCAACCCTTAGTGCTTTCTGACACGTTTTAATACGACGAAAAAACAAGGTCCGCTTCTTATTTTTTTGGAAAATCTTCCATTCCACCTTAAACAGAGGCAGCAGTTCCATTCTAGAGCCCGTGGAACGCTGAAGCGCAGGATTGGAAAATGCAGCGCAATTTTAAGGTGGAATGGAAAAATTCGGAGCCAAAAAGTGGGAAAAGAGGTAGAGAGCGATGCTCCGAGGCTGGACGCGCCAGGAGGTTGAAGAGTGAGGGAAAGGAGAGAGATAAAAGAGAAGAAAGAGTGGAGAATAGAGAGAATGCGCACGGGAAAGGCAAAGCAGAGTTATGGGTGGAGTTGGACCAGCTGTGTGTGGAAGTGTGTGTGGGGTTCTGACCTCGATGGTGACGGGCTGCAGGTAGTCCGGGTGCAGCACATGGTTTGCGTGCGCACTCAGCATGGCGAGGATCCGGACGGGTAGCCTGAGCCCCTGACGCGGGTCTGAGGGAGGCGAGGGCCGGACACCGGGGGTTACAGAGACGAGCAGGGGGCTTTCCTCCGGGCTCGGGGGTCTCTCTCTCTCGGGGCAGGCTGTGGATCCACTCGGAGACTCGCTCATGTGGGTGGAGGCAGGATGGGAATCGAGGTCCAATCACATATCTCGCGATCAGTATGGATACATATCAATACAGAGGGTTTATCCGTGCAAAAGCCCCCAACAAACCCCCCGGAAAACCCCACAAAACACTCCAATATCCAACCGAGGGTGTGTATTCCGCGTCTACGGACACACACTCCGCGACGACATGTCCCAAATATCACCAAAACGGTCCCCAAAAGTGAATCCCGATCGAATAATCGCGACTAAATCGCGACTATTTTGTTGTTTCTTCGGTTTTTATTCTCGGAGTAAATCCTTGGGAAGCAAGAAGACCGAGTCCTGTCCGCTCTCTGCGCTCCGGAGTCTACACACACACGCTCGCACACACACATACACACTCTCTCTCACTCACACACACACGCTCAGACCCTCTCAAACACTCCTCGCAGAGAGATCTGAAGGAGTGCGTCAAAGGAGAGAGCCGTCAACCAATTAGAACGCGGAAATCCTGCATGATAATGAGTGGGCGGGGAATGGGAGGGGACATGGCGGGGAAGGGGAGGAGTCAGAGCTATCAGGGATCCAGAGCGAAAAACTTAAAGATGAAAATAAGAAAATAAATAGTTTCATGGGGACAGATAAATAAATAGTAAAAAAAGTTCACATAAATATATTTTTATGTATATATATATATATATATGCAAAACAAGCTTATAGTGGTACGATACGGACCAAGAACACTGGATCTGATATCAGAAAAATGCTGAACGATCATGTAAACACTGAATCAATGCCGTAATAAGACACACAGGTGATGGACATCACAGCTTTTTTCATAGCTAATTTTGTAACATAAATATTAACGTAAATTAATACATTTCCATAAAATATAACTAGAAATGCTTTGGTACTGTGGAGAGAAACACAATCTTGTGATGGTGGAATACCGCTGTACTCAGAGGCGGGAAGTTTGAAAGTAGCCAATCCGAGAACACTATTTATTTTTCCTTGCTGCTGATTGGCTGCTGCCCTTTGAAGCAGCTGGGGTAACATCTGTATTTACATTCTAGCACTGCAGGAGTTCAGTGTAAACTGTACAGTACGAATACAGGTTTACCTTTACATTTAAAATGAAAAGTTTAAAATGAAATTAAAGTGTTTTGGGAGCAAATTTGGGGGCATATTCAGGGTTTACACTATATTAATAGGCCTTTTTAGGCATTTTTTTTCCTCCACGTCACAACACAGCGAAAAGCGGGGGTTTACTGTGCAGCTTTTCGTTTAGTTGATCAGGGACTGAGTACTGATCATATAAAAATTTGTTTTTTGTTGTCGAGTGGCCTCCGTAATGTAGGTGGAGCAAGAGCACAGGGGCGAGTCGCCTTAACAGTGTATTTGGGAGAGAGTCACAAAGGACAAGTGCTGAGCAACTAATAGTTCCTGCGAGAGCTAAAGAGACAGCGCACTCATAAATAGACTTCAAGACATCAAAGCTCGGACCAGTAAGGAAAAGAAAGACGAGTGTCACTGTTTGTTGCAATTCATTTAAAAATCATGCTTGTTCATGCGCTGCCAGTTAGTTAGCAAACTGCTAGCCAGCCCAGTTAGCTGATTTGAGACTGTATTTTAACTTTTCTGGGTGACAGGTGTGTCTGAAGGACAGTGAAAGTGTGGTAGTGTGACAGTTTAAGTGGGAACCTGGATATTTTCCAAGAAGGAAATCCAACATTGGGCAGGATCACTCAGTATGTTGCTAAGAGGTGCTAGCATGGGCGCCGGAACCATTATAGCAGACGGGGACATATGCCCCCCACTTTTTGTTTTCCGGACAAAAACAAAGGCATGCGCGCACTCCCCCAACCCACCTCCCACATTAAAAATGCTTCCGCCGCCCCTGGGTGCTAGTGTTCTCCTCCAAACATGTTGAGTCTGTTTGAGAAGATGCAGTGGAGCTTCACACAGTCTCCTGTTAGCCTAACTAGAGGGTGGAGCTGTCCATGACTACGCTGGGTAGAAAACTGGATAAAAATAAAGCTCTGATGATAAAGATCATTCCAAAAGCTTCCAAGACCTGATTCTAAATCAGTATTACAGCACAGTAACTATAGATACAGCATCTTTTTTCCTTCTATTTGTAATGTTTGTCTATTTGGTACAAACTTTTTTTTTCTTTATTTTGTATTACCTTAGTTTAGCTTTCCCAAATTTGCCTTTAATTTAACTTGAATTATTTGATGACTTTATCGACTGAGGGTTACGTTTCACTACATGTTGTACTTCTACAACTGTGTATACGATAAATAAAGAATCTTGAATCTTGAAAATGGTGCAAATGTATTTTTTTTTTACCGTGCTTTTAAATCTGCCATTGGTCCCAATGGGAGCCCCAGTGATTGTACTGAGAACCCAAAGCCCTTTATAATCAATCAGCCTCTACAGATTTAAGACGTTGTCTGGACAGTCACGTCGTAACTTGGGGAGACTCGTAAAGTTCAGGAAACTGCAAAGCAAAGTGAAACAGCCTCGCTGCAATATTGACACGTGTAGGGCCGGCATTAAAAACAGTCGTTAAGCTTCACTCTGCGTAAATAAACCTCTCTCAGATCCAGACACCGCAACAAAACCCTGTATTTATTTGTTGGCTAGTAGGTTTGATTGTTTTCATTCATTCAATCGCTCTTTCATTTATTTATTTATTCATTCATTCAATCTTTTGTTAATGTATGTATTCATTAATTAGTTAATTTATTTGTAAATCCATTAATTTGTTCATACATTTATTCATTTGTTCGTTCATTTGTTTATTCATTCATTTGTTTAATTATTTATTCATGTATGAATTAGTGTATTTAATTTATCTAATTTATCATTTTGCCTTTACAGTACAGCCTGCATTTTTTTTTTTTGGTGAGTTTTATTTTGACTTTATATTTTATATAGTTCTTGTCTCTGTTTGGTCATAAACGTTTCCTCCAGGATCAGTAAAGTTTTCTGATCCTGATTCCGACAGTAAACCCGGCTGCTCAGCCTGTATGTGGACTTTCTTTTCATTTGGAGTTTCACTAAGTGATATATTTCATACACAATAACTACCCGTGTCTGCATCTGCTTGCAGAGCTGGAATGTTAATAACTTTATTGCATTTCCCCGGGCTGCTTTGCCTGCGAAGTAATTTAGCCAAACCTAATTATGCAAAGAATTGGCTTCATTACTTAAAAATGAAGCCTGGCAGAGGCTATTACCAGCGGAGCTGAAATAGTTCTGCGTCTGAATGGCTTTGAAGCCGGGAATGTTTTACGGCCTGAGGCGAGGCTTGTTTATGGGACGCTCCTTGGCTGACTGTTTTTAGGAGGCACTTAAATCTGCGCTGTTGTCTTCGCTTTGTAAAGCAATGCTTTGCATTCGCCGCCGAACCGCTGATGTACTGTCGGCTGACCGGTGCGAAAGAATCTCTAAGGAGAAGGCTCCATGTGTTTGGAGGGTTCTCACATGGTTTATTATGGGCCTTGAAGAAAGACCAAACTTTAAAGCATAATCGCATCATTCCACATCATTCAGATATGGTTCGTTATAGAGACGAACACAAATCCAGACGTTTTATTCACTATCACCTCCCAGTGAAGCTCCACGTGTCTCTGAGGGATTATATGGACGTGGATGATGGTAAAATAGCTGTAAATTGGTTTTCTTTGGGAACTATTTTGCCTCACAACGGCCTGCTAGTATCCTTCCACCAAGGAATGCCCTAATCTAGTGCCTTAACCTAGTGGTTAAGGCATTTGCCCTGCAGTCAGAAGGTTGTGGGTTCGAATCCCAACTGCTAGTGTCACCACTGAGTTATATATTCATATATGTTTAAAAACAATAAATGTTCTGCATTAAATAATATGGTTCAAAGAGAATCTGATTTCTCTCCAGTGTTGGTGAATGGAACCAGACTGAGGAGATTTTAGAGGCAGACGTCTGGTTCCTATGGTGTGAATGCTGTTTATTTATTAGTATAAATTTGGAAATGTGAAATTTAAAGACTACAAAAACTTTTTTAGCGACCAATCGGTGAATGCAGGAGAAATCCAGATAGTTAATGCTAATACTAGGAAGCCATTTATCATGTTACATATATAGGCTCACATTAGCAACTTTCCTTTAGTTGGCATAGACCATGCTGGGTATTGAAGTGAGAGAACTATAAAATTGTGAATTTAGTCAAGCGAGTGAGGTTGAGGGAGATAATAGGTCACTGCAGGACACAATTACATAAAACATATTAAAAAGTTTGAAGCCAAATGCCCTTTTTAAGTTCACCTAGATCTAGAAAATCTGCTCTACTGATTAAATATAAGCCGGCTTAATGTTAACAATTCCAGGTCATTCATCACAATCCCCCTGTTGGGACTTAGTGTCACAATATGAAGGTCTTGTGTGATCACAGCTCAGACCCCCAAACCCCCTCTAATACATTCTACTCTTGCAGAGTGGTTTAGGCTAAAGGCGCTTTCCCACAGCTCTACAGAACCGTTCTGTATCTAAACTGTACTGTGATGGTACTGAAGTTGTATCAGGTTCTAAACTGTACTGTGATGGTACTG
>JBBPCY010000039.1:2604269-2622084 GCA_037974405.1 Brachyalestes nurse | reverse complement strand
TATATATATCGTAGGCTATCTTGTGCAATATATCGATTATAGCATTATCGTCATATCGTGATATTATCGATATCATGAGGCATGTGTCGCGTATCGTATCATGAGGTACCTTGAGGTTCCCAGCCCTAGTCAATATCATATTTCAATATCATCATGTGTGAGCCTTTAATATGAGAGTTAAAAATCTAGAGTGCTGATTGGCTGTCTGCATCAAAATCTGTATGTAAGATATTAAAACCAGTGCTTTTTTGATTTTTGACCTCTGGTTTGCAGTTTCACAGAAGGTAGCGAAATCAGTATAGCTCAGAAACTAGTATCAAAGTCAAGGTATCCTGAACAATAACCAGCCTTAGTCAGAAACATAAGCAGTGTATGCAAGATTGTTAGGTACATTGTGTATATACATACATATAATTATCTAAGATTACATATACATATACATAAATATATTTTCCAAAACACACGTCCATATTTTATATTTCTAGACTGTATTGTGTACATTTTATACTACACTGTTGGTATAGCTTTTATTCCATTCTATAGTTTATTTTTTATTTTCTCTTGCCTTGGCACTGTCCACTTTTTTGCCATGACACTTGTGGGATCTAATAAAGGCTTATATTATATTATCTTACCTTATTACCCGTGTAGCTCCAGTGCAAAACCACAGTAAAGTACAAACACCAAACATGTTCTGGCTGAGCTACATTTGGGATATGGGCACCCTGCCTTAACATGTGTTTCATGCCTGGATCCTATATGAATACACTCTGGCTGTATTCTATTTTCCCTTTTCTCCTTCTTGTTAATATACCATTCAATAAAATCTGCTTGGACACCTCCATCGGCCCAGCACAAATTTTGGGAAATCCTAGTGTGTTCTCCGTCCTGCATTTCCTTTTTATCCTCTACCTGCTCAACAGACACATCTGTATGCATACAGGTGCAGAACATGCACAGCGTTTAGATTTTTGTTGAATGTGATAAAGTGAAATCCGATCAAGATCAGATCACCTGAAATGCACCCCCTCACTCAACCCGAATTCATTTCCTAATGAATTCCTAACGAAAGATGGCATACTATTTCAAAAGATGGCTGGAAGGTTACTGCACTAAATTATACATTCATAACAAAACATTAGGAGTTTCCATCATGCATACAGACAATATACGTGAATCAAACAATGCATAAGTAATGCACAATGAATATTCTGTCATGCAACATACGATGAACTTACATAATAAAAATACACCTACACTTACAAAACTAAGCTTTCATAAGTGCATTTAAACAACAATGTTGTTTCTGAAATCCGCTTGGACATAAACACACACACACACACAGCACAACCACTGACAAACACCTACACCAACCACTGAATGATAGCCAAACTCTTTGGTCCTGAATTTAAACCTAATTTTAAATCAAATAAAATAATACAATTAACTTGGCTCAAATGAACTGTTTTGACATTCCTCTTTACAAAAACATTGAAAATGTCAGCTACTAGGTCAAAATACCAAACAGACCATCAGAAAAGGTCTAAAATTATGAAGAAAAGATTTCTGAACGCCTGAAGATAAAAGGCTTTACGCCATCGATGATGGTATAGTGAGACTATTTGTACCTAGACCAGAAATGAATGTGTTTTTAGACTTCTCCTTGGACTTCATAATCAAATCCATTAGCATCAACCAGCCTCAGGACATGCAGTCTCTGGCCATGGCACAGCAGGCTGATATTTGTGAGTATGTGGTGTGTTGTTACAGGCATGCCAAAACAGATCCTAGCACATCAGACACACATGCACATGTCTGGTCTGCCTATGAGCCATCGAATCTGACTTAACCATAAACTAATATCGAAAACGTTTTTTGGCACTATCCAGTTAAATATGTATTATGTAAGAGCGTGGCAATTTCAACACAACAGTAACAGAATGGCTTTAAGCTTCCATTATGTGTTGGCTGTATTACTTTCGTAGCTTCAGGAAAAAACTAAAGAAGGGAACTTCAGACACCAAACATGTCTAGGCTGATCAAGTGAATTGGGGGGAAATACTGCGTAAATTTGATTTTCTGCCAGACTGTCTTTAAGCCACAGCTATTTCTACACTGTGTTGGTCTAATTGGCTTTCAGTGTAAACAGAAGCATTTCGCAGGGAACTGTCCGACTGGGAAAACACACACTATCCCTATATGACCGAACAGGTAGACTTACAGCTCATAAAGAGGAAACAATAAAGCTTAAGAATCAACCTGTTACTCCATAGCGGAGGGAAAAATTTCATTGTGTTTGACTTCAAGCATGAGGACATTAACCTTTTGACCTTTCTCCTGGGTTTGCATTCTACGTGCTGCTTCATGCACAGCTACTCTCTGTTAACATTCTGCTCAGTATCAAAGCTTTTTTGGCACGTCTGCGCTCAGACAGTTGGGAGAAGCCTACCTATCGGAGTTCAGATCGAACGTAAATCAATGGAAACCACTGAGGTTTTATGGCTGTTCTGCAGATTCTTTAAAACCCTACAGCGCTTCGAGTGACGTCCACCTGCATGAAACAGCACAATAATGAAGAAAAAAGAAAAAGAAGAAGATAGTGAAAGAAAGTGTAGGACAGACTGGAGGGTTACAGAACCGAATGCTGGCCTGTGAGGTTTCAGGGACACATTTTGGAAACTTTGGAGAGTCAGGTTGGGCACTGAGAAAAATTCCCAACGAGCATTTTAAAATAATTATATCATATTAGCTATATTTTGTTTTGAAATAAGACATACAGTTGAGCAATGTGGAGGAAATATAATTATATACAGTGTTGGGCAGTAACGTGTTATTTAGTAACGCGTTACTGTAATTTGATTCTTTTTTTTAGTAACATCGTAATCTAACGCAATATAATTTTAAAATTGGTAATTAGATTACCGTTACAATTCAAGTAACGTGGCATTACCGCTGCGTTACTGATAAAATCAAGTCCACAGTAACCTATCAGCGGCAGGCAGATGTCTGTCTGACAGGAGCACGCGTGACATCATCTACGGGAGGCCTGCCTGCGTCACCAGCTCAGACAAAAATAAAGCAAGCATGGAGAGAGAGAAGTACGCGTTCAGTTACTTTAAATTCATCTCGGTAAAAGGCAAGAACATTATGTGAGTTGTCGTAGCTTTGTAACACTTAATAATAAAGTGTGTTTGAGCTGACTTAAGAGTTTCTTGAGAGGGTGGAGAAGTAACTAGTAATCTAACTAGTAATGTAACTAATTACTTTTGAAATAAAGTAATCACATTAGCAATTTGATTACTTTTCAAGGGAGTAATCAGTAATCAGTAGTTTAATTACTTTTTTAAAGTAACTTGCTCAACACTGATTATATATCATCACTATGATATTTGGCTTAATGTCAGATGTAACACCAGCTTCTCACATGCTGACATTTTCTGCAATTCTAATCTAAAGAAGGGACAGTGTCTGAATTTTTGTCCATACTTTTGGATAGCAAGTTGCCATACTGTGCCAAAAAAGCATGAGGAAGTCTATTTGAGATTACTTAGCCACCTCACATAGTGTGACGGTTCTTAAAGCTCGGTTGCAGAATCATAAAAGCCGTTCTGACAATTTCAACTGCCTGGTCAAAAAATGCTACCGTAGTGCAACTCAACAGCAAAGTCTATTGATTCCAACTACACATGTCAAGAATATTGTGTGTGTAAATAAGGCTAATCTCATACTTTCACATTCTGTGCAAGTACTTACTAAAGAACGGACAACGTAGCTAAGGAAAGAAAGATTTCCGAGGGTTTTCTTTGTCAACTGAGGACAAGTAACAGATAGCCTAAATCAACAAAGACAACGAAACGTTTATTACTCTAGAGCAGCGACATTTGCTCACGTGTCCTTACACTGTGCACTGAAGACAGAGTGTAGGTCCAAAAAAGTACATGTGTACAAGTCAGAAGGAACAATTAAAAGAGCATTAAAAATATTACTCGCCAACGCTAGGTAGCACAGATTTATGAGCATGGTAATGAATCCCTGTGGAACTGCACATGTGCAGAAAGGCTTGGTAGCACGTCTCAATAGGTAGCATGTATCGACACAACAGCGGCACCAGACTTGTCTGAGGGGGAAGATTTGCTTTTGACGCCTTTAAGTAAATGAATATGGAGTTGGAACATCCGCATACTGGAATAACCACGCCCATCCGAGTGTCCGGGGCCATGAGAGGCTCCATCTGCGAGACGCTGGGTGACCCGGGCTTTTGTTGGACAGCGGTGGGAAGCACCTCCTCAGTCACACACACTGACACACACTCTGAATGCTAAGCAGCGCTGCTATTGTGTGAAGCAGAGCAGCAGCAGCCGCATGGGTTTCCTGTCGCTATGGCAACAAGCAGCACCACCCCCCTTACATACACACACACACACACACAAAGCCCTGTGCTCAGCATCATCAACACATGGTCCCACAATCAAAAGAAAAGAAGAAAGAAAGGAGGAAAGGAGGAAAGAAGGAAAGACGAAAAAAGAAAAAAGAAAGGCAAGATAGAAGGAAGGAAGGAAGGAAAGAAATAAAAAGACACACAAATGACCATTTACCAGGGAAACTATAAAGTCAATCAATTATTCAGCATGTAAAAACACCTCATAATCCCCTAATCTTACACTTCATGTCCATTCATTTAAATTATATTATTTTAGCACAATTCTGAAAAATGAAACCACAGGTTTCAAAAAAATAAAAAATAAATAAATCACAAATCACAGGAGCAAATCTTTTTGTTTGTTTGTTTGGTAATAATTACACATCCAACAGTGAGGCGTGCACTACGAGGCACTGAATAAAACTGTAATAATGTTCTGTTTAAGAACTTTTCTTTATCGGAGAGAAATTTGATCAGTATTGTATATGATTAGAGCTCTGTAGCATTGCATCATCAAGACATTTAACACATAAAATGTTAAGAATAGAATTCATTTTTTCAGTGAAATCTTAAGATTTCACCAAACCACAGGAAAGTTGCCATGTTTGTAGCCCCAACTGCCCATTGTGTCCCTTGGCACACTTTTAGTGTGCGGTTTTAGTGCGTAGCGCGTTCACACTGACAACTAAGGTAAAATTCAGTGCACTGAAAGTACCTGGATGGCGCACTGAAAACGGCCAGAAAACGCAGTGCAGAACGATGGACACTATGCGCACTAAACAGACGCCATTTTGCTTACATTTCAGTGCACTGACGCAAGTGCGCGATTTCGGACAGACTCAATATCTAGTGAGATAAAGATTCAAACTTTGCCAAATCCGACATTCCAAACTTCATCAATGGGGACACTGCGACTGACACATTTCAATCTCAAGAACCACTGAAGCTACCGGTTTAAAATTTGGCACATTTGCACTTGGCTACCATGTAAATGAAATCTCGTTTGCAAAAATCACATTTCCACTAAGAATAAAATTTACAACAAAATGTCTATTACCACAAACAAAAACTCGATTACGCACATTAAGTAAAGCACAAAAGACATTAGTCTACGTCATTAAAACTTACTAATTCTCTCAAATTCTGTGACGGTCATATTACGGATGTCTAGTTGAATATTAAGCAAAGCCTCCTAGACATCAGATTTCTGAAATAATTGGATATACCTGAAACAACACTCAAACTGCTTCAGGTCAATTTCACAGCTTTACAGATCCTGGACAGAGCAGAGACTTATACAAACAGGATCACTGAAGAGGAAGTTCGACTGCAGTTTTTACAGTATATAAACCACCACTAAAGCTCCTTCTTTCTATCCTGCTGCACAGCTTTTGTGTCCAACATGACCGGCTCTGTAGAGAGAGTGTAGCTATTATTGCTCAATCACTTGCTTCTCTGAAGTGCAAATACTGCTTGGTCATTCAAGCTATTTGAGGACACACACTTAGAGTTGGTCTGGCCAGTGAACAAACTTACACCATTTTCCTTTTTACCCCATAATGTGGTTGATGAGTTCTTTAGTTTTGCATAGCAACCACAAGGCTAATGTAGCTAACAAATAATGGAAGGTTATTCAATGTAACTACTACTGAATGGGCCAAAAATTCCAAGCTGCTGCTCCGAAGATGCTGAGAGACCCTTGTACTGGTTTTCATTGCTCCTAACACACCTGATCCAACTAATCAGCTCATTAACAACCCCTCACTGAGATGAAGTGGGTGTGTTAAAGAAGGGAAAACACTAGTGTGTAGGGCAGGGTGCCGCTAGGACCAGGGCTGAGAAATACTGAACTAGACAGCTGTGATGACACAAAAGTATTAGTACAGTTTTTATTTAGCTGCTTTAGGATATGCTTCCACTGCAGCAAATTTCCCATTTTGCCCTCATTCAGGTTGTACTGGCGCCAAATTTGCAGTATGTGAAACGGAGTTGGAAAATCTCCCAGTACCAATTAGTTCAGCGGCTACGGGCTGCAAGTAACATGAAAACATGTCTATGATTAAAAGATCATATACATATTGTTCGTATTGTCTACATTAGCACAATTTGTCATTTATGTGTTACACAACAAATAGAGCCCTTAACTTTTGATCCAGCAGGCAGGCAAATGGCTAATGTTATCTGATTGGATCGCCTGCTGGTTACTTTGTTGCCCAATCTTGTCGGCTACATGTGCATTTCTTGCTTTTTGGTACCTGACACCTCACTCATTTCCCACTACAGGTAAAGATCCACCCCGTGCAACCGTTCAAAACGAAAAAAGTTGAATACAGAAGGGATGGCGTACCTGATTCTTCGTATGTAACGTCAATTTTCTCTGACCAATCAGCAATCTGAAGTGTTTCCGTGTCACGATTTGGTACATACTCAGGCTGCTCTGGAGTAAAATAGAACTGAGAAACGGAACTAGATTAGCTACATGTAAAACTGAAAAAGATATAGAATAGAGTTGAAGAGAGATGTATGCAGTGGATAAGCATTTCACTGCTTTATATTAAATTCATAGATTTATATCTGTGGACACTGAATAGTAATCCGCTAAACCAGTTGGATGGCCTGCTGTCTTGGTTTGGGCTAAACAAAGTGTTGCTACTACAGTGGACTGGAAAATGTGAGTAATTACCTGAGAAATAAGGAGCCAAAGTAAGCCTTGTTAGCTAGAAATTGAAGTCACACGTTATGAGGTAACATTATGAGCCGTCAAACAAAACAGCCGCACTACCACAGACAAAATGTGATTAAGCTTACAGTTATAGTTATAATAACCCTATTAGTGAAGCACGAGGAAAATCAGACTGTACAGGTTTTACAGAACCCACCATACTGCCTTTATCAGAAGAACACGGCCGGTAAAGCTCCTTAAAGCCAGCTCCTGCTCCTGCTGTAGCTGATGTAAACATATGAGTAATTCTTACTGGATCCTTGGCTGACCTGATGTCACGTCTGTCAAATTAAGTTCTTGCCCAACTCAAATTGGATGAAAGAAACCAGCAGAAATAATCATTCTAAGAAATCTCTCAAAAGAAAAGTCTTAATATCATCCTTTCTCTCCCTATTGACGGTAATTTTAATCACAAAAACTACAGACAAGCATGAAAATGACTAGACAGGAGCTTTCCTGTTTAAATGTGATTTCCATTCAGTCAGTTCATGCAAAAAAAGCACGTAAACTAATGACCAGATAGATCGTAGCACACTTTCCTTCTGCACAAACTCACAATTCATCTTACATTTCAGTGGTGGTTAAAACACTTGTACAAGCGGACGATAAGAGGACAAATCAGAGCATCTGTATACTGGATCTACTGTTATTCCAACAGCCACAACAACTAAACATGTGGTCAGTAGATAAGTGTCTGCTGTCTCGAATAAACAATGATGCACCATATATTTTCATATGATAGACATAGTTGTGCAAGATATTCCTACAACTGCTGGTCTGCCTGGAAAGCCCACCAGTTGTACAAAACAGTTTGGTCAAGTTTGGCTAAAGTGCACCTCACTGAGAACGTTGTTACGTCTTTTAGAGTATAATAACTTAAAAACAGCTTTAGAAACGGAGTGTTTCTCTTTCAAAAACCAAGACTTTTCTGCCAAAATTTCAGTGCATCCCTATTAAATAAAACACAGATGGCCAACACCACTGTTTTTAAATACCATTGGTGTAAACTCCAAGGACCTGTTGGTGGGACACCAGATTTTCCTTCCTTGCTCTCACTTTGCTTTTATAGCACTTACAAAGTTTAAGGAGTTAAGACAGCAAGAAATTGAACCGAGTTCAAGCTTGGTGCGTGTTCAGCTCCGTATCCCTGCCTGCATCTGCTCCAGCAGAGGATTCAACAGAAAACGGCTGCTTTCCATGAACCTACACATGCAAGTTATTTTGCAACACTATGACGTCAACAGATTGTCAAAAGCAACCCTATTTGGTTTCATATGGTTACCACAGTGTGTTCCCCGCTCCAGCACACATCATTCAACACATCAGCTAATTAGCATGAGCCTCACACCAATTATGAAACCCTCCACAAGCTGAATGGAACATTAACAGACTGTTTTCAAATCTTGCATTGCATTAGCACACCTGACTCCTCAGCTTATTAGCAAGCACTTCACAGCCCTAACAAAAGCATGTTCTAGCTTTACATAAAATATTTGTCACTTGAAACAAGTGCTGGAATTCTGAGCAAAACCATTCACTCTACAGCATGTTTGAGTACATTATAGAGAGATCTGATGATCTTGATGCCTTGAAAATGTACGGTTATATATTGTCTGGGTCTAATTTACATTTTTACCACATTTTTGGCATTGTTGACATTTCTTTACATCCAAATAAATGGGGAAAATTTGGAAGTGCATACTTGATCATGTCTGTTCAGAACTGAATATGATTCACGCATATACAGCCCTTTGGGTATCTCTGTCCGGCCCGTAGTATGTCAGTCATAAACACAAATGAATAATGTCAAAAAAATCTAATCTCAGACACTAATCGATACTAAAATTTAGTATAGAGTTCGATATCAATTAGCACTGGTATCAATACTTAAATGCCAGTTTTGCATCTGCTAGAGCACGGAAATCGCCAGCAGATTACAACAATTTTCAACAGGCATTGCAGCAGGAAGCCCCTCCCCCGGCTACCTGGAGGACCCAATGTTTACATGACAGCAGGTTCAGGATTCAAAGGTGTGTGCAGCTTTTTTTGCCTCAGTAGAGAGCCAGGGTGTGCTTTGGGGCTTTGGAGGCCCGAGGCTCTCCCCCTGGCTCACTACTGAGGAAAAAAACCTTTAAAGACGGCTGTCACAGAGCATTTTGCCCCATAGCTCAGCCGGGGAGCAACCTAGCGCAGCGAAATTTTACAGGGACCCTCAGCTTCCCATGACCTATCGAACGAGGCCGGTCGTGAATCTCTCCTCCGCAGAGAACCGGCATGACGGCCTCTGAGGACACTTTAAACTGTTTATTAAAAAGTTCCTGTGTTTGTTTTTTCTCCCCCTGTATTATCGAAAATAGTATCGAGTATCGACCACCATCCTTAGTATCAATATCAAGTTTGAAATTTCAGTGTCGTGACAAGCCTAGTAGCAGCTTATCAAAATATATAATTTACTGCTTTTTACAATGGGAGAAAATTAATATTGAGCAGAATTAAGTTCGTTATCGTTGGTTCGACCCTCCAACACAGTTCAGATTTTTCATGTGGACCCCTGTAGAAATGACCCAGTCCTGAGATACAGTGTTAGGGGACCACTAAGACCTATAATAAAGCATAAAAAATCAGCATGTCATTGGACCTTTTAAAAGGAAAATTTCAATCTTTTCCTTGAATATTTGAGCCCAGTCCTGCAGCTCCTGTAGTTAAACAGTCCAAACAGTCGTATTTATTCTGTGCTCATGACTCAATCAACATTAATCAGTATTACTTGAATGCAACATGTGCAATTTTTGGGTGGAACTATTACTACTGGTGCATTTCTACTGTTATTGTCAGTACTGGTTTCTCCATTTGTGTGTGTGTGTGTGTGTGTGTATCTACAGTGTTCTTGTGCATACAACTTTACATTATACATATATGTATATATTTTACAATACAGATGTCCATATATTTCTAGATTTTATACTGCAATTTTTATACTGTACATTTTATACTGTACTGTTATAGTACCTTCCACTTTCTGCCGTGACACAGCAAATTTGCCACTTTTTAGCCAGGTTTATCTTATCTCTCTCATCTTATTATAGACATAGATTGACCTGTTTTATTGTATTTTCCACAGAAACCATGGGATGGGTGACACCAGCATCAAGTTTGAGGTGATCCCAGGGAAGAACCAGAAGAGTGAATATGTGATGACCTGCGGGAAGCACAGTGTACGCGGGTGGTGTAAGTACCTGCAGCAGTTTCAGCAGATAATCTTCATTTGCATTATTATTATTATTATTATTATTATTATTATTGTTTTATTTATTATTATTATTATTATTATTATTATTATTGTTGTTATTACATGGACTCTGGATTCCATTTGTTCCTTCATCATTTAGTTTGTTTTCAATATTAATCTACAATGTAGAAAATAATAAAAAATTAAGAGAAAATACTGAATGAGATGTGTCTAAACTTTTGACCGGTAGTGTAAATATCTGGTGGTGTGTGCGTGTATTCAGATTTTGAATCGGTTGGTAGAGTCCGGAATGTAAAGTATGGAGATGAGAGAGCGCGTTTGGTCGAGTTGCCTTAAAAAAAAATTCAGTGAGTGTCTGAAGTCATGGCTAAAGAGACTGGAAAGAGAAAAAACCAAACAAACACAAAGTTAACAAAACAGAATTCAAGACACTAAAGCTCAGGTCAGTTATGTAATAAAGTGTCACTGTTCGTTGTGGTTTAATGGAAAATAATCAGCCCGTGGGTGCAGCTACGCATTCAGCCGACCTCGCCCATACATGGCTTGGTAAGAAGCAGCTCATTACTGCCCCCGCAGGTGTACAGCAGTAGAGCCCCGGGCACTAATGACGAATCGGATCAAGATTCAAAATAATTGTCATGTTTACGGTAGAAAAATAATTTCTCTGTGCAATGAAATTCTTTCTTTGCTGTCCACACACATGCTGAGGTTTAGTGTTACCGGTTTGAATTGGGAAGTTTTTTGGTTTTTGTTTTTTTTGCACCCTTAAATCTAAAGTTTGAGTCTCTGAACACTGGGTATTATAGAAACGATGCACTCACACTTGGCATTTTCTTAAGAAATGCACCTAGTTATTACTATTTTTCTTATTTTTCATTATTCTGTGAGTGAACTTTGGCTGTATGTTTTCAAGGTAAGAACAAGAGAGTGGGCAAACAGCTGGCCTCTCAGAAGATCCTCCAGATGCTGCATCCTCATGTGAAGAACTGGGGCTCTCTTCTGCGCATGTACGGCAGAGAGAGCAATAAGATGGTGAAGAAGGTAAAAAAACAAAAAACACCTTTTAAAAAGCAATTCTAGGTTACACTGATCAGCAGTTTAGTCCACAATCAACATTCTGCCCAACTTGATGCTAGAGATGCAGATCAAACTTTAGATTGTGATTCTCAGGTTGATCTGCATCTCTAGGATCAGATTATGCAGAATGTGGATTGTGGACTGAACTGAGAAAGAGACCAGTCTGGACTGGGTTTACCTTGTGAACCAGAATGAGACCAGTCTGGACTAGGTTTACCTTGTGAACCAGAATGAGACCAGTCTGGACTGGGTTTAACTTATGAACCAGAAGGAGACCAGTCTGGACTGGGTTTAACTTGTGAACCAGAAGGAGACCAGTCTGGACTGGGGACCAGAAGGAGACCAGTCTGGACTGGGGACCAGAAGGAGACCAGTCTGGACTGGGTTTACCTTGTGTGTAAGGAGGGCAGAGCCAGACAATGTTCCTTGGAGGAGTGGAGGGAGTAAGGAGGAACGTCAGACTGGGATGGGTTTAAGGTCTCTGGGTCCAGACCCAGATGTCACTCTGTAGATGAGTTAGTGACTGAACGTTATTAAGGCAGCCAGTGTAGGTCAGTCAGCACTTGGGTGTTGTGCCCTTTTGGGTTGGTTGAATTGTTCTGTTTAATCTCTCCTTTAGGAAAATTCAGACAAGAGTGTGATTGAGTTGCAGCAGTATGCCAAAAAGAACAAGCCAAACCTCCACATTTTGAGCAAACTTCAGGAGGAGATGAAGAAACTGGCTAGAGAAAGGGTAAGCCTGTGAATGCACACAAGTAAGCTGGTGTTCTTCTGCGGGTTTATTTTTCAGTTATTAGTGTGAATGCTCACACAGTCGCACTCCTGTTAGTTTTATTTTTATGGAAGGCGAATTTTGAGGACGCCTCTACACCTACAGTTATTGGAATATGGGCATGGTTCCAATGTCAAAACGTCCGATAATGTCCCCTGCAGTGCGTCTGTATCAGAGACGGGGACTGGAGTCTGAGACTCAGACTCGAGTCGCACTTAAGTTGCACAAACAAAGACTTGTGACTTGACTTTAGACTCGCCCTCAACGACTTGAGACTTGACTCGGACTTGGGTGTTTTGACTCGTAAACAATGTTGATTTCATGGAATTATTTATTCATATCTCGCACTCTTTCCAACGACCCCTCGTTCACCATAATAACCCCGAAAACCGTTCACCTCGCCCTGATGTCCCATTACTTTTGTCCAAGGTGAACGGTTTTCGGCTAATAACTGTTTTCGAGGGGGTCGTTGGAAAGGTGTCTCTAAGCGCTATCTAACTGTAAAGTTTCACATTTAGGGTAGAGAGATATTTTTCATATTTAACATTTAGATTTAAGATAATTTAAGGCAAATCCTCCATGTTGGTGAGGGAATATCACAGCACGCAGTCCCGCCCCCTGCTAAGCAACAGAAAATTGTAATCACGGGGCGTGGCAAATTAGCATATCTTCTAAACATTTACAGCTCAACATTTACAGCTAAAAAATCCCACATTTAGAGTTGCCATTTGTAAACATTGACACTCATAGACTTGAGTCCAGGTAAAAATGACTTGTGAACATCTCTGTAAGAGTGAGCTTTAACCTATCATGTGTGAGTGGGGGAAGCTCATTGTGGATGTAATATTAGTAAAACAAAAAAATATAAAGAAATGTAAAGCGAAAATACATGACCAGTGTAGCATATATATAAACAGTGTAACAGTATAAAACGGTATGAGAGAAGTAAAAATAGCAGCCTGAGGACATTCTTAAAGGTTTGTGAGTTCCTAAAAAGTTGTGCAAACAGCATGGACAATATAACCAGTATATAGACAATATACCTAGTATACACAGTATAACAGTATAACTGTATGAACAAGCATTAATAGCAGCTTAGGTACGGATTCTTTTGTGCGTTCTAAGAATTCAGAGCAAAGAACAAATTTCTTTAAACACTTTAGTTGAGGCCGATGTTCCAGGAGGGGGCGCTAGTTATTCTGGTCCTCCAGGACCAATGAATCAGAGAAGAAGAAGCAGCACAGTACAGAAATAGAGAGAGAAACAGGAGCTGAAGGTAAAGAGATTTTAACATTTTTCTCTCTGATAACACTGTGTTTAACTCCTCTTACAGAAATAAAGAAACAGGAGCCGAAGGTAAAGATATTTGGCGGTAGAGTTCGGGTTACAGTTCGTTTTATTTATCGCTTTTTCACTTTAACTCTCCCTTACCGAGCCGGGAGGAGACTAATGTTCTCTTTTTGTGAAGTATGAAATATGTGAAGTGTGAGAGTGAACACAGAAGCAGCTTCCCCAGACTGAGCTCAGCTAAACAGGCTATTTTTAGCGAATTAGCTTCTTGTTAAATTTACGTTTTTGAAGGCAAGCTGAACTGACTAGCAGCTTGTGGTGAATCAGACATCCACCTCCATCATCAGGTCTTTTTAAATAATGACAACAGAGAAGAAAGGGCTTTCATAGGAAGTCACATCCATGTGTAGTGCTCATTTAAAATTTAAAAACATAAAGATACTGTTCATCAGAGAGCAAAGCAACATGATCAAACGCTGAACAGAGATCCACTACAGTGTCAGAAGTGAACACTTATTACTGAACTTAAACACTATTTATTTTACTTAAAGCAGTTGCGTTTGAAGGATTAAAACTAGGAATTGTTTGCGGATTTTACACATTTAGGAACATTGGAATGACAATCATTAACTGCTCTTATATCTTGAACAATGTGAACAATTCTCAGTAATATTGACACACTTGTAATGGTACAAGGCCTGCAGTCACCAGATGAATGTCCATAATGTTTGAAAGAGGTGGCATCTTTCATTCTGCAAAACCACATTTTCCTAAAGCTCTACTTTGTGAAGGAACAGCTTGTAAAATTCGGGGCCTCACAGGGATGTTTTCTCCATTAACAGGAAAGAATACACAAAAGAAATGAAGAATATTCATTAATAAAGTTGTTGTATGGGGAAAATAGTTACATGGGGAGTTAAAATCTATCAGATTATCAGCAGGAGGAAGTGCAAGTGTGTAACTTTTTTTGTTTTTGTCTTGCAGAAAAAATGAGTGCCTGCAAGTCTTCCCCTTCTGCTACTACACACCCACGTCCACAGTCACAATTTACTTCCACAGCTACATCAATGACAGCAATTGTGAGGGATTTGTGGAAGCCTAAAGAGGAAGATGTGACTGTGCTGATCTCAGGAGAAGTTAAATGTGAGAATGTGGTGTCAAGAAGCTCCAGTCCTCAGAAAACATCCTCTGGTGGCCTTTTCAACAACACTTTATCTCATGGACCAACACAAACAAAGAAAGGACAAGGAAGAACTCACCACTGCTCAGAATGTGGGAAGAGTTTTAGAGTGAATAGTGAACTCAGAAGACACCAGCGTATTCACACTGGAGAGAAACCATATCACTGCTCAGAATGTGGGAAGAGTTTTAGAGTGAATAGTAACCTCAGAAAACACCAGCGTATTCACACTGGAGAGAAACCGTGTCACTGCTCAGAGTGTGGGAAGAGTTTTAGAGAGAATAGTAAGCTCAGAAGACACCAGCTTATTCACACGGGAGTGAAACCATATCACTGCTCAGAGTGTGGGAATAGTTTTAGAGATAATATTACCCTTAGAAGTCACCAGCTTATTCACACTGGGGAGAAACCATATCACTGCTCAGAGTGTGGGAATAGTTTTAGAGATAATATTACCCTTAGAAGTCACCAGCGTATTCACACTGGAGAGAAACCATATCACTGCTCAGAGTGTGGGACTAGTTTTAGACAGGAGGCTACCCTCAGACGACACCAGCGTATTCACACAGGAGAGAAACCTTATCACTGCTCAGAGTGTGGGAAGAGTTTTAGAGAGAATAGTAAGCTCAGAAGACACCAGCTTATTCACACTGGAGAGAAACCATATCACTGCTCAGAGTGTGGGAAGAGTTTTAGAGATAATATTACGCTTAGAAGTCACCATCGTATTCACACTGGAGAGAAACTGTATAACTGCTCAGAGTGTGGGAAGAGTTTTAGAGATAATATAACCCTTAGAAGTCACCGGCTTATTCACAATGGAGAGAAACCTTATCACTGCTCAGAGTGTGGGAAGAGTTTTCGCTGGAAGGTTAGCTTCCAATACCACCAGCTTAATCACACTTGATAGAAAACGCATCACTGCTCAGGTGGCACAACTGTGTGATGCTACACGCTGAAGGGTTACTGAACTAATCATGATTAGGGATGTATAGCAGACATATGGCAATTATTTTAAACATTTTACTGTCATTTTGTAATGTATATTATGTACAAATACACAACAAAAATGTCTTATTTGAATTGTTTTAATGGGAAAATATAATGAAATGGAAATTTGTAAGAGAAACATTTGCTATTATGTAGTAAAGTTTATTTATGTAGCCTATTACAATACACAAGTTACTCTATGTCCCTTACAAGAAAAGAATACAAATATTAAGCATACAAATAGTAGGAAAACAATACAGTATTAAAAAAATGCACAAAAAATTAGTTAAAAAATTAAGGTTAAATGTAATAAAAGTGCAGAAGGCAGATGAGAAAAATGCATGTTTCAGCCGCTTAAAGCTACTTTGGTGCATATCTGATCTTCATGATCTTATCTTTTTCATCTTTGTTTTTCTTGTGCATTTTTGTGAAGCAGACTTATTAGGTTTCAGTGCTAACAAAAAACCCTGTTTTTGTTGTATTTGGTTATTTGTTTTATTATTTTAAAAACTATATTTCCCATAACCCCCGTTTTCTTATGTAAGCGGTCAGTGTTGTGTATGAATGCGTTCATTGAACATGTTCCTATTTTTCGTGAATGCTGAACTGAATGGGTCGGCTTAAAAATGGCTGGTGCTGTGAGTCTGGTCGCCTCGGCAGAAATATACATGGGAAATAAACTTATAAAAGAAGGATATTAATGTTTAGTACAGCTACAAACTGGATGCTTGAGTTTTAGAGCTAGTTTGATATGGTTTTTTTAAAAAAACAACGGCTGTTACTTTGTTTTTAGTTATGTTCTTTTCTGAGCACTTTAAAAGACATGTCTGTGTTAATGTTTTCTGAATAAAAAGTCCATATACAGTATACCTGCACCTCATTTTTCCACTTAAACCATATCATGATGCATTGCTTAAGTGATACGATCTATTCTCAACCTCAGAATTGGTTTTAAATGTAATTTACGTCTGCGATTGTTCAAATAAAAAAAAACTAATGTGAACTAGTTCATTTTTGAGCTGTGAACTTCAATGAACTATGAATGTGAACTAGTTTTTATTTGAATGAACTGTATTTTGAACTAGTTCTTTTTCAGTGTGAACTGGCACAACACTGTAAGCGGTTGCATCAGCTATGGTAGGGGGAGGGGGCTGTACATGTTCAGTGATGATGGGGAAAAGTTTAATTCAATTCTTCATAAGGGCAGACTTTACTGACTTTACACATGTAGTGGGGGATCGCGTTAGATCAGTTGACCTGTGTGGTTTAGGTTATCTGATGGGGCCTACGATAGGGATGTCCCGATCAGGTTTTCTTGACCTTGAGTCCAAGTCTGAGTCATTTGATTTTGAGTATCTGCCGATACCAATCCCGATCCGATACTTCTATAATACATAAAAAAAGAATAAAGAAGAGCAAGAAACAGATCCAGGATGTTCCATAGTTTTTTATTTAATTCATATATTCAGCAGGGGCAAAAAAACTTCATTCATGAAGGAGAGTGGGACTCTCATCAACTACAGATCAGTATCCCTTCTCTCTTTCCTTTCCAAAGTCCTGGAACGGGCTGCTTATAACCAACTTAACATCTTTCTTTCTCAAAACAGGTTTCAGTCTGGGTTCAAGGCTGCACACTCTACTGAAACGGCACTTCTAGCCATCTCTGAAGAGCTTCATGCAGCTAGAGCAGACAACCTGTCTTCGGCTTTGATTCTTCTTGATCTTTCTGCAGCCTTTGACACGGTTAACCATCAGATCCTCTTGGCTACTCTCTCCAGTCTTGGGATATCAGGCACAGCCTGGCAATAATTTGAATCCAACCTTAATGACTGGAAGTACCAGGTAGCATGGCAAGGTTCCCAGTCTGCACCGCGAAGTTTGTGCACTGGTGTACCACAGGGCTCGGTCCTTGGACCGCTTCTCTTTTCCCTATATACTGGTTCTCTTGGGGCTGTAATGGCCTCATTACCACTTTTATGGAGATGACACGCAACTTATCCTCTCTTTCCCCTCCAGTGATGATCAAGCTTCAACCCACATCTCAGACTGCCTGGCTGACATCTCCTCTTGGATGGCGGCCCACCACCTTAAGCTGAATCCCAGCAAGACTGAGC
>JBBPCY010000039.1:2556444-2580209 GCA_037974405.1 Brachyalestes nurse | reverse complement strand
CAGTATGACTTACTGTGAGCTGTAAAAATGAACTGAACTTCTTCATTAAGGTGATCAGACTAGTGGATGTGGTTTAGAACGCAGTATGACTTACTGTGAGCTGTAAAAATGAACTGAACTTCCTTATTAATGTGGATCAGACTAGTGGATGTGGTTTAGGACACAGTATGATTGTATCTGGTCCACTTCAGATTGAGGGAATTCTTTAGTTTTTGAGACTGCGGTTCAGTTATATATTGGAGGCGTTTGTGACTGAGTGCCCCCAGTAAAACCCTTCACACGGCGGAGGACGGCAGCAGAGGGTGCATGAATATGCAGATGAGGTTTGAATATGCAGGCCGGGGGTTGGAGCTCAGAATGTCAGATCGAGACGCTCACACGGCCTGTAATTAACTCAGGAGTGAAGCTGTGGAACCTTCTGTCCTGGAGGGCCAAAGGGTGAGGAACCAGAGTGACGCTGTGGATCCACACTCGGGAGCGCCGGGCCTAGCTAGCAACCCATCAGCCCTTTCTCATGTTGCCTTGACAACGGGCACAAAATAACTCAAAAATACGGGTTTTCGGATTCAAACAGGTGTTTCCCTCACCAGCTGGAGTGTGTGTGCGTGTGTGTTTTTTTATCCACTGCTGATTACTTGCAAGTCTTTTGTTGATATTATAAAGCTACTTCAGTATAAAACAATATCATTATTATTATTAGTTTTAATATACATGGCTTACGCTCATGTGATTTGTAATTATTTTTATATGAGTATTTGAAAACATTAGATATTGGCATTTGCGTGCACCGCTAGTCACCAGTACATAAGGAAAAAAAGTTTTTTCATTATTTTATACTTTATTTACTTTGTTTGTTCATTTATTAAATGTACTGTAAGAAAAGTACCAAATATTACCAGGAAAATATAAGTCCTGGCAGGTCAGAAGAACCTCTTTTACCTGAAGAACCTTTCCATATGAGATGAGATGAATGAAGAACTTTTTAGTTCTTTTGAAGAATATCCTTTATAATATCTCATACCAATTTTTTCAGATCTTATACAAATTAATTTGCACATTTGCGTTAAAACCCAGAACTTTGTTTAAGAGTGTATCTAATATTTGTACTATTAATCTCTTATTTGATAAACTGGGACACAGCAGATCCTCTGGATGGTTGAAATGCTCTGCATTGAGCTGCTAGCGAGCAACGAGGGGTGAAACGGGACAAACGACACAAACGAGAAGCCTGAGCCGTGAAAACAGTTAACACTTCTTGGCAAAGTTCAGATTATGGGGTACTGTACCCCCTGATCAAGCCCCAGACCCCCCCCCCAGATAATCCAAAATAGCAGTTTGGGTGGGGTTCTTATTGTTATGGAGGCAGTACACCCCAATTATTGAGGGGAAAGTTACACTCTGCTTTTCGGCAAAATTCTCCACATTATTGCTCAGCGTTCTCCACATTTTTCCAAGATCTCCGATTAAAGACGTAGATTGGGAGGGGCTGGCTTTGCTTTGGGGTTTGAATAATCTTGAATGATGTGGAAATGTAGCAGCGCTGCGCTGAACGCACTGATCTCCGTGAGTTGGAGTTGATCTCCAGCAGGGAGTTACTGATTTTGGTGTGTTGTATTTTCTCAGCGAGATCAACCGTTTAGATCTCGGCCTGGTGGTGGAGCTCTGGAATAAAGGCCTGATCTGGGACACCTTGGTGGGAACGGCCTGGATCCCCCTGGACACTGTCCGCCAGTCTGACGAGGTGAGAACATCATCACCTTCTCACCTGGAGCCCTCTGGTTCTCCGTGTATGGAACACAGTACAGCCGGCAGTAGAGCGATGGTGTGTGTGTGTGTGTGTGTGTGTGTGTGAGTGAGTGTGTTCTGCTGTAGCTGAATGGGTTTTTACTTTAAAATCTCCGGAGTATGCCCCGTCTTCGTTAATAATGCATCTGAACGTGTTTAATTTATTGTAAGGTCTTTATCTCTTTCTCTCTTCTGTTTTCCGCCTCTCTCCCTCTCTCCCTTTCTTTTTCTGCCCTTTCCTTTCTCCTCTGTCCCTTTCATGTTTTGTCTCTCGTGCTTCCTTTTACCGTCTTTTACCTTTTTAAACAGTGTTAACTGTAATTAACCTTTGTCTGCGGTGTTGGCTAATAGTACTATAATCTCTGAGAAATAGAAAAGAGACAATAAATAAAGCCTTGTGTCTCTCTGCCTCTGTAGGAGGGTCTTGGGGAGTGGATCTCATTGGACGCAGAGGTCCTGATGAAAGCAGATGAAATTTATGGCACCAAAAACCCAACGCCTCACCAGGTTCTGCTGGACACTCGTTTTGAGCTCCCATTCGGTAGGACATCTGCTAGCCCAGCCAAACCTCCAAGTCCAGAAATGAAAGGTGCTGTAGTTCATGACGCCCCATATTTAGGAGATGTTCAGTTTGTGGCAGATGTTGGCCAAGTGTTTCCCAGTAGCTGCTGAGCCATTGTTCAGCACTTTGTTTCATAAAGGTCTATTTTACCATCATAGCAGCTGCTACACTTCAAACATTTTTCCCACTGTTCATTTTTCCTACTTCCACCCCAATAGATATTCGCTGTGAATGAGAGAGTCATGCTGTACTGCGCTCCTAGACACAGATTACTGTCTTTTCACTGGGACTGGGATCTCACAATCTCCCAATGGAGCAACAGACCGTTACACAGTTAGAGGCTCTCTGGTTGTTTAGCCTTTTAAACCTGGAAACCTGAAAGTCTGAACCAGACCATAAAGATTTAAAGATTCTTTATTTGTCACATGCATAGTTATACAAGTACAACCCACAGTGAAAAGTATTCTGAACTGTTTCTTTTTATGGCTGTGCAACATTATACAATATGTACAATATGTATACAATATTTTTATTGTAAAATCAGATCTAAATTAGAGTAAAACTATAAAAAAATGGAACACAAGTTAAAGGTAAAATATGGAAGCTAAGTTTATGAGTATTTTATGGTATAAGTGAAGTAACAGTCTGGCAGATTTACAGATGTACAGTGTACAGGATATTAAAGTGCATTGTGCCATAGTAACAAGTAAGGACCTGTATAGCAGCATTAATGTAATAATAAATGATGTACTGTATGACAGATATGAAATATGACAGTGAATATGATAAAGAAGACTCTATACCTGGTACAGGTGAAGTAGGAGCTTCGGATGAGCACAGCGGCCCCCTACCTTTTAGCGTCATGGACCATGAAAAGAAATATTTTCATGGACAGATACAACTAAAAACAAAGAGCGTTTGTGTTTTACTCATGTTTGTTTCCGACTCTGATAATCAGTAAAATATGTTTATTCAGTCTTTCTTTGCGGCCCGGAACCAAATGAAGCCACTTCACAGATTTCACAGATGAGCCAGGTCTCAGGTCAGCTGTCCCATTGAAGGTCTAGTACATTTTCAGCTTCCTGAGAAATCCAGGACAGTTTACTGTGTTCTAGAGGAACATCTGGAAGACCTGCAGGTTCATATGTAGACCTTGTCCCTTCTGTGAATGTGGAAAACATTTCCAGGCCAAGTGTGTGTGAGTGTGTTGGGGGGGCTGTGCAGAAATGCCTTGAAGCTCATGCCATATTTAAGAGTTTGAATGGGGAATGTTAAAGCCGTGTGGCCGGAGCGGGACGGGTGAGGCTGTGTGGAGCGTGGGAACATTACAGAGGAGGAGAACAGGGATCGAGGGACGTAGCTACTGCTGGAGGAGCAGTTTCTGCACGTATTTTTCGACACTCTGTGGTCTTCCTCTGCTCCTGTAGACATTCCGGACGACGAGGCCCAGTACTGGACGAGAAAGCTGGAGCGCATCAACGCAATGAGGATACACGATGAGGTAAATATCTCATGAATCATTTATTTTAATGGCTTTTGGGGAGACTTCTTCTCTCTTTCCTCCTCCTGGACATCTACCTACCGGTTTAAACCAAACCCCGCCACGCCCTGCCAGAGGGTTCTCCAAGCTGAACTAGATGTTTGGTTTGAGTTGTAGCCACACTCTTCCAAAAGGTGCTGCACGAAACTGCAATATTCATGAGCACAAGCAAAGAATCCCTGCAATTTTAATGGGACATTAATGGCAGTGGGAAAATATTTGGTATTTTTATGGTGAATCCATTGTTTCGCACCGTGTGCCGCTGAAGTGTTTTAGAATATTTACATTTTCTAAGTGTAATGCAATTAAAAACTGATTCCTGTGCACTTTTTAATGCAGTTCGGCCGCAGGTTCGTCACCAAAGGGTTTGAAGAAGTAAATCATGCCGAGACCTCTTTGTCTTTGTCCCCTCCTGCTGGGGATTTTTAGTGATTGCACATGAAGAGTGTAATTACGTGATAGAGGGATCCTTTTTTAGGAAAACGAAGTTCAAATAAGAAGCAGATTGGGGAAAAATCATTACTTCTTAGTAATGAGTTTTTGTCTTTGTGTTTGTGTAGTATCCACTGCAAGATGAAGCCCAAAGGATGCCACTAACCTCCGTTCCCTCTCAGTGCTGTGAGTATTACGCTATTCCATTATTTGTTAATGCAGAACAGTGGCTATAGTGAAGTATAGGACCAGGATATATGATTAGAATCACCTATAGGGTTTATTTTAGTTTATTTTATTTAGTCTTGCTCTTTTAAGGAGGGGCTTCCACAGATGTTTTAGAATTGTCTGCATCACTTTTCCTTTTTGAAGCTGAATTTGCCAGTAGATCTATGCGGAACAGGCCGACATGCCTAGTGTTTATTTATTTTAATTTATTTTTCTCTTGTAATAAGAGTGAAGATCACTTTTTGTTCACACTGAAATATTTACTCTAGTGGCAGTGCTTCTATTCTCCACTGGAGGGCAGCATTTGGCTGTTAGTCCTAAAGAGTCCATGAGACACCAAATTATAAATATTTTAAAAGACTCTTTTCAGAGAGAATTCACTTTAATTACTGATCGCATCTCTGTTTTGTTTGTTCCTCCCGTACGCCATCTTTTCTCTCTTTCTTTAACTGTGCCTCTGCATCCAGAATGCCCTTGAACATTTGTGAGCTCTGGATTGAAAAGATTTGGTCGTTGTGAAGTATTTCCAATTAGATGTTGAGGCCTAGAATGTTTTACCTGTTGAATGTTTTGTGTGTAAAATGCAGATCCTTTTGTTTTGAAAAGACGAGCCTTTTCCGAAAGCCTTCACATTAAGCTTCGACAAAAATGATCTGAACATTCGACAGATACGTTGGATTTTAAACGCTTTGTTTTTTCTTAAATATGTTTTTTACTTAGTTTAACCGATTTTTACCGAGTTTAACTGTAAGGATTGCACAGAAAAATAGAATCTGCTACTTTGTTTTAATCCATGCAACCTCCTTTCACACACTCAGGCAGCTGGACTTACTTTGGATGGAGTGAACAGCAGAGTATGTACTTTTACACAGTGTGTCCCTTAATTCGCTCATTCAAGGTCACTGTACGTGCACCATCTGTGACTACAGCATATGTCACCTATAACCGTCAAGATACGAGTGTTTCACTCTTGATTTCACCCATTTATTATGTTACTAACAGCTCTGCATGACTGTGTTTGACTAACCGATCACTTGTTTTGGTCCCCTGGCTTCATCTGTAGGATGATGTTTCATCCAGAAATGCTAACATGACTGAAAGGAGATGAGGTCCCGTGACCTTCATCCATTCATGTTAGCATTTCGGACGACTCATTCACTTTTTCCTAGCAAGGAGAGAGGGCATCCGAAAGCTCTGTCATCATTAGACAACAATTACTCATATTCTGTATATTAGAAAATACAGTATGTAGGACATCCAGAGACCATCAAACATCAGCATGAACCTAAACTGAAATTTTCTAGAAATTTTCTCATACTCATCTGTGACACCTGTGGTTTACAGTTTCGTGACACTAAAGCTGTAACATAATTTTAATACTGCAGTGTTCAGTTGTCCACATGAGACAAATGTTAGTAAGTCTTGTGTCTGTGTGTGATTTTAGCTCTGGATGATCATGACAGTGCAGTGGATGAGCGAGACAGCGACTGCCGGAGCGAGACTAACATGCGTCCGCCGCGGTACCACACCACAGCCCAGCCCAACTCCTCGGTACACCAGTACCCTATGGGCCGATGTTCGCATCACCAAGCTGTTTCCATGGAGTCTGGACCCAACACAATGCACTATGACCTGGACTACAGGGAAGGAAGGGGACCCAGGTAGAGGCAGCATGCAAATACCTTACAAATGTTTACCTCTATCTGTTTCCTCCACTCAGTTCTCCCTGTGCTTACATGTTCTTTTACTTTTATTTAAGTGCTTTCTTAACATTTCTTCACAAGCCCAAGGTTAATTTAAACATCTTCTTGCTTTATTGAATTGTTTTGTCTGCTTCTTACTTTGTTTCTTTTCTCTTCGTTTTCATTTTCCTCTGTTCTTCACTGCATTCCGTTTTCACAACGTAAACAAAAGGCATTCTAACAATAGAGGCGGTGTGAGGATTATTCCTGTTGATTCAGGCATGGGTGTTGAGGACTGGGAGACTAAATACAAGCTCAATGACAACATCTTGGATGACTATCTTGAACCGGAGCAGAAAACCTGGGATGATGACGAAGAGTCCAAGAGTGAAATTTATCGCATCGTGAGCAGCCCTGGCAACTCCAAAGGGAGCCGGTTTTATCAGACAGTGGAGTGCGATGTGGCGCCCCCAGAGACAGAAGATTACGATGAAGCAGGGAACTGCATTAAGAGATCTGGTCTGGGAAGTGGAGATGTTCGTCTGGTTTATAAAGAAGCGGGGAGCTTTGAGGATGAAACTTCTCCGCCTGAAATATCCATCATTCCTTCTGTCAGGAAGGTTCACCAGCAGGGGGCAGACAGAGAGACGTGTAAAGAGGGTCTGCTGTATAAGACAAGAATGTGGGCTAAGACCTCATTTGAGGACACCCTGGAGAACTACACGATTTATCGGGAGGAAGAGGAAGCCAGGATCAGGGCAAGAAGTGAATATGGGTCAGTAGGGTCGGATGAGATGCAGTTTTCCCTTGGATCCGAGGAGGAGTTGGACGACATGGCGTTTGTTGAGGAGGATGTACAGTATGAATACGACAGTTATTATAACAGTGCAAGGTATATTTCCTCCTATGGTGAATGGTCACACAGTTATTATGAGAGAAAGGGCAAAGTTAGTGCTCGAGGTCCAGATAGTACGTTGTCGACAGAGAAGGAACCGAGCGATGAATATATCGATACAATGAATGAACTCCAGAAAATTGTCGATACGGTATCCGAATATCTTGCTGGGAGGGAGGAAGAGATTAGTAAGTATGAGGAAATGCAAAAAAGTGGCATGGAAGCAGAAACAGGGAACAAGAGTAAGGACAAAGAGGCCAAGTCAGGAGAGGTAAAGGAGGACAATGCAGTAGAACAGGGTATCACTGGAGTGAAAAATGCCATGAACTCCTTGTTTAGCTCGATTACAGGCTCCAAGTCAACAGGTGAAACTCCAGAAACTACTGAAACAACAAGCCCCACAACAACAACAGCAACAACAACAACAGCAACTGCACACTCTCCTGCTCCATCTCAGTCAGAATCAGGCATTTCTAAACTATTGTCCTTCATACCGAAATCGAGTGGTAGTCCGACTCCTGTTGCAGTCGTCCCACCAGCTCATCAGGAGCCTAGTGCAGATAAAAAGTTCTCCCTGCAGTCACTGCTGCCTTTTCAATCCTCCGAACCCAGCCGTCCAGCAAGTGCTGCATCGGGGGCAGATAGTACAGGGAATCTGTCCAGTGATACTGAGCCTCAGGGATCCTCTACAAGTCAGCCACAAACAGTGGTGGATTCTGTCTTGGGAAGACTGAGTCCCTTCAGACTTTTTGAAAAACCTGCTGGTGAAGCAACTTCCCAGCCATCATCGCCAAACAGATCTCAGGGAAGTACTGAGACCAAAGAGGAACCCACCAATAAATCTAAACATTTGTCAAAAGAAGGATCTGGCTCACAACCTGAGCTGGAGTCCTCCCTGGGAGGCTCAGGCAGTGGATCAGTGGAACTATTGCCAGAATCAGAGTCATCGGGAGAAATTCTGGATGTCCTTCCTAGAGAAGCCTCTCCTAAACCAGGAGAAAGTCACACTGAGTCTAATCCATCCACTCAGACACCGGCCGATGACGGCGGATTTTTCAGTCCTTTCAAAAAGTCCCTTACCTCTTTGATATCAGCAACACCTGCCTCTGCTGACAAACCGTCTGACAATACGTCTGCCCCGTCGGTTTTTTCCATATTTAAACCTGCTGAGGGCCCTAAAACAGAGGATGGAGCAGCCACTGCTGGCAGTAAACTGAAGCTTCCCTTTTTCTCGGACACTCCTGCCTCTTCTCAAGCTCCAAAGCAAGAGAGCGGGATGCTGTCCGGGTTCCTGAAATTGGCAACTGGTGAAGATCCGAAAAAGGGTGCATCCCAAACAGCTCCTACATCACCACTGCCAAGTCGTGCTGCACTGCTGGAGAGTGTACCCAAGGGAAATACAGATACAGGATGGTTTTCAAATCTTTTCAAGGCAGCTCCAGCTGAATCGCCAAAACCAGCCCCATCAAAACCAACAGTCATGGCAAAGAACATCCCTACTGTTGTAGTCGCACCTGAAAAACCTCAAGGAGTTGAGGACCCTTCTGCAATGTCAGGGGATGCAGCACAAGAAGTACTGCGAGAGACCCCAAACCTAGAAGTTACTACAGTAAAGCCTGAAACTGATATCCAGTCTGATACACAACCTCATAGTGAGTCAACCACTGAGAATCAGGCAAAAGATGCAGTACATGGTGAGATTCAGGCAGAATCTGAAACCAAGCCTCAACTCCAGACTCCAGCAAAGCCTCAGGAACAGGCAAAAGCTCAAACAGAACAAACATCATCTAAACCCCTGGGGTTATTATCAGGACTGCTGTCTAATCCTGGCAAACCTGATCAGCCTCAACAGGGTGGGCTGCTTTCAGGGCTGCTTTCATCTGTCACTGCAAACGAGAGTCAGTCTCAGCCAGGCACCACGTCTCAGTCAGGAGGGCTGTTTTCTGGGCTTTTGAAGAAGGTTACCTCTGATAATGTTGGAGCAAGTGACCAACCAGCAGGTGTGCAAGTAAAGGATGCCACTTCTGAAAACCAACCCAGCCAAACAGCTCCAGTAGGTGCTGAAAAACAACCTCAGGCTGCGGCTCCTCCACAAAGTGGTGGCCTTTTATCCGGACTATTTAAAATGGCCACTGACACTATCTCAGCCCCCTCGGCTGCTGCTGACCAGCAAGCACCAGGACCTCCCAGTGGTCATCCTGTCCCAAAGCCATCAAGCACTGAAGGACCCACCCAGGCACCAGCTGAAGGTGCTGCACTACCTTCACAATCAAGAGGTCTGTTGTCTGGACTTTTTAAGTTGGGAGATACTGAAAATGCCCAGGGTCCACAACAGCAACAGCCTCTGGCAGGACCCTGTGAGGGGCAGCAAGTAAATCAACAACAATTAAATATCCAGACTGAGCCACCGCAACAGCAAGGAGCACCAACTCAAACTCAGTCTGGAGGATTCCTTGGAGGACTTCTAAAATTAACAGAAAGTGCACTTGTACCATCTGGGACGCAGCAGCAAAGTGCCACAAACAGTCAGGTTAATCAGCAACCACCCCCCGCAGCTCCTTCAGGTGGAATGCTGTCAGGATTTCTGAACAAGATCGCTGCAACCGAGAACACTCCTCAGCAGCAACAAGCCCCAGCTGACGGCAAGATGCCAAACCAAGGGGTTAAACCATCACAACAGACTGCCCCTTCTCAGCAAGGAGGCTTTCTTTCAGGTTTATTCGGCACCAGCGCTCCAGAGGTCAGTACTGCCACTCAGAGTGGTAAACAAACTGGACCCACTGCCCCTGGTAGTCAGCCTAATGCTCAACAAGCCAATAGGCAAAATCTGCAGCAGCAAAAGCAGGCTCCACCTCAGCAGGCCCAGGCAAGTGGCCCCGGTGGAATGCTTTCAGGTCTTTTTAATAAGATTGCAGACACAGCTGCTGCCACCTCTCCAGCTGGCCAAAATCAGTCTGCACCCCAACAGCAGCCTCCCTCTGGTCAGCAAGGAGGCTTTTTATCTGGTTTGTTTTCTGGTAATAACCCTCCAGCACAGCAGCAGCATGGTCCTCCTGGAACACGAATAAATCAGCACCAGCAGCAACAGGCCAACAGACAGCCCTTGCAGAGACAGACTCAGATCCCTCCACAGCAATCTGCAGCACCTGAGCCACAACAAGGAGGTCTGCTCTCTGGTCTTTTTAACAAGTTAGCATCAGTGGACACCCCGACTCAGCAGTCTGGGCCTGGTCTGCGAAGTCAACAGGCAAATAAACCTGAACCTCCAGGGCAAAGTCCAGGTCCAAACCAGCAGCCTCCTCCACCAGAGCAGTCTGGGGGGATTCTTTCCGGCCTTTTAAAGTTAGGAACAGAACCTACACCTTCTAAACAACCATCTGCTGGACAGCAACAGCAGCCTTCTGTTGGAACACAGCAGTCCAAGAGACATGGTCCACAAGGTCCGAATGCATTACAAGGAGCAGCACAACAGCAAGGTCAGTCTGGAGGTCTGTTCTCTAGTCTCTTCAAAATGACTACCTCAGAGGAACAGCAGCAGGATCAAGCAAATATTCAGTCAGGGAACAAATCTACCCAAGATAATAATCCTCCACAAAATGAGTCTGGTGGCATTTTGTCTGGATTTTTGAGCAAACTTTCCTCATCCACTGAAGAACACAGTACCAGCCAAGTCCCCTCGGGTCAAAAGCCACAGCAGCAGCAACAACAAGAGCGACCGAGTGCTAAAACTGGCCAAAACCGTCCACAGATTCAAAGAGCAAAGCCAGTTGAACAAGAGTCCACTCAGGATGGGGGCAATGAGAGGGAACAAAAAGCGCCACAACAGAAAGGATTTCTGTCAGGATTATTCAGTAAGGGCTCAGAAGAGGATGGTGCATCTAGGCCAAAGGAAACAACCACATCTTCTCAGATCAAGGACGAACCAAAAAATAATTCTAGCGTTGGAACTGGTATTCTTTCTGGTATTTTCAAATCAGGCTCCAATGACACTCCAGAAACAAATAAGGAATCAGAGAAGGGCTTCCTTGATCGGCTCATTCCTAAACAGATTAAAGATGAAGCAGTTTCTGTTGCCACCAGCGTTTCTGGAATGGAGCCAAGCACATCTGTTAGTCGGACTGAACAACCTGCGCAACTACATCCAGCAGTGAAGTCTACACAACAGTACATGGATGAGGTCCACAGACTCTTATATGGCACTTCTAGTGAGTATGGATATCAGGATTTATTATATTCGTTTGCTCAGCATGGTGTAATTCCAGCAGAGCTCTATGAACACCAGTGTCTCATAGAAGCCCTTCTTTGGCAACAGCTGAATGACTATTCTTTATCAGAGGCCTTGGCTGTACAAACTCAAGACTGTTACGCAAGAAGTCAAGAAGGCGTGTCACTAAATAGTGAAGCAGTCAGGGAGGAGCCTGGATGGTGGAACCTGAAAAATATGGATCCCAGGCAGTTCCACATACCTTCGCATCCCTGGCAGGATAGAACGGGCACGTCACCACAAAGTGGCCTTCCGCTAGCAAACGAAGAGGATACTGTTATTTTTGACATGAGCGGTAGAAACAGAAAACCCTGGAACAGTTGTGAAAATCTGGATAGCTTAAGCTGCCAAAGAGGTAGAAAGCCATGGATTGAGAGTGAATCTGTCATTAACCTGTCCAATGAGAAGCCAGTGAAGTTAAGTCGTTGCCAATCACTATCTGACTGTAGCATATATGGAAAACCTGCTGTGAGTAAAACAGAAAGGCCACAGTTTGACTCAAAGTTTACCTCAGAAATCATTAAACGACTCACGGCCAAAAAAGGTCCTGTGGATTTGACGTCAGGTGCCGTTGACCTCAGCCGCAGTGCCAGCCCCATTGGAGATTCAGAGGATGAAATGTTTTTTGGGGATTCAGAATGGTACCAGCAATGGCTTTCACTTCTAGAGCAAGGAATGTGGTGGCCAGCCGAGGCGGGTGATTGTGGATATTTCATTTATGCCGATGAGGAATACATATACTCGTTGTTAACTGACCGGACCGGCAAACACCTTTATGCGTATGCCACCCCAGAGGATAGCCGTGTTCTGAAACAGATCACAGAGAATATCTCCAATTTGCTGCAGAAAAATGAAAAACCAAAAGTAACACTTTGCGGATTTAAAATTCCGTTAGTCAACGAGCACGAGATGCTTAGTTTTCCAGGTCAAACTCAAGCGTGTTCTTCTGTTCCCAGTGCTCCTGTTGATCTGTCTTCGGTTCTTCAGAAAGGTGACAGAATTATGAACATGAATTTCGAACGATTTTCTCAAATGTTTCAGGAGTCGATTTGTGCGCAGACAGACCAGCCTGTGGACTTCAGTGTGCACAAGCTGAAAAAAGTAAATGTAAGTGCAAATGAGCCAAATCAGAGGTATCCAGAAGATCAACCTGAAGCATCTGATCTTACCAACAGAATAAAAACATCAAGTCATGGTGGGCCATACTGGAAAAATCAGGCAATTAAGGATATTTTCCCTGAGGTATCTTCTTCTATAGGTACACACACTTCAATAGTGCCTAATAGGCAAACTACAACCATGCGTCATTCTCCAGTCCCTGAGATTAAGATTGCCCATGTGGATGATCGAGATGTTCAGGCTAATCAGAAAGTAAGCTCTGTTGGCAAGTCAAAAGATTCAGAATCGGCTAAAGTAAATCTGACCTCAGCATTCCCAAGTGCACCACAGCTTCAGACATCCGGCAGAAAACTTCCCAATGCTCCAGTGTCTAGAGCGTCGACCACCTCAGTTAGATCACTTCCTACAACATCAAAGGTTGTAACAACCACCTCTGAAGTGATAAAGCCTTTACCACAAGTGTCTGCATCCGGTTTGCAGTCTTCTTCTGGTTTAGCACATGCTTCTTCATCCTCTGCTGATTTGTCGAGACCCAAACTGGGAAGACAGCCATCAATATCAGTACAGTCCTCCACATTATCAAAGCCATCTAAAGGTGAGGAGAAGCAGACTTCGGCATCTTCGGCATTACCACAACCTCCAGAAGTAGTGAAACCAAATGAAAGGAGACCCTTGCCACCTCCTCAGAATTTACTATATAATAGACCTGAGCAAGCAATTGATTCTCTCCTTCCTATGAAGCCAGTTGACTTTTCAGGAGCCTTAAAGAAACAAGAGAAAAGTCAAGATATGGATACTGATCCTCATTCACCAGCTGTGTGTGACGGCATGCCGCTTGAGAATGTACTTGACTTTACCAAAACAAAATTGAAGAAAGCTGGGAAAGAGCAGCAGATAGGGGAGGATACAGGTGTTGATCTGACAGTAGAGATGGAAGAGAAAGTTAAGGAGATTAACATGACATTCCCAGCGCTGGAGGTTTCTATTCCCTGTCCAAGAATGTCTGAGGTAGTTTCTGCACCTCCTTCCCCCAGTCACTGGATCCGATACTATCCCCCAGACAGTGGACTGCCAAGCCCTAATAACAAGACTGAGCAACAGACCACGTCACAAGCTAAGGGATCTCAGCCTGTCAGTCAAGCCTCAGTGGAATTGTCTCAGACAAGCCCAGCACATAAAATCTCTGGCACAGGACCCATAAATACCTCTCCGAAATGTTCACCTAAAGCAACTGTTGCCTCAGCCCCTGTTCAGTCTAGTGAATCCAAAGCAGGCACCAAGAAACCTCAGCATGCATTAGCTGGCTTGCCTTTAAAAACTGCAACTACAGATCAAGTGGCTTCATCATCACAGCCCACAGGCTCTGAAATGAAGAGAACTATAAGTATAACAAAACAAATATCTGCTCAAAATAAACAGATTTGCCAAATGCCTCAGTCCTCCTTTATGGCAGTTAAAAGAACTACCCAGGAATATCCTGAAAGCACTGCTCCAGCAAACTCAGTCCAAGGAACAGTAGATATGTCATCAAAGTCCATGTGTAGGCCTTTGGAAAAGCCAACTGATGAAACTGGTGCTGTGTCACTTGTGAGGAGGAGACGAAGCTCAGTTGCAAATGTCTCTGGTGAATCTTTTGGGGTACCTTTGCTTGTAGAACCTACCACACCAGAAGTAAAGCGACCACTAATGAAACTTCAGTCACAATCAGAGACGATTACTAATGAAATTCCATCACTTAGAACATATCACTTAAATTCTATGCAAACCACGTTGGATATGTCTTCGAAAACTGCTGAGGAAGAAGTGGCCCTTACGAATGAAGCAGTGTCACTTGTAAGGAGAAGATCGATATCTTCTGCAGGCGTCAGTGAAGAGGTGAGTGGAGTATCTCTGGTTGTGGACACCCTGGGATCCAAAGTAAAGCCACCGATTAGAAGATATCAGTCGCTACATCAAACTTCTGTCACTGAGTGTGTGCCTAAAGCTGTGGAAATGAATTCAGTGGGGAGTCCTGCTTCACGTGGCCAAACCGCTCATTACAGTAGGGCTGCAAGTCTTCCTTCTCAGACTCATGAAACAGCAACAGCTCCCGCAAATACCATTAAGGCCACGTTAGATATGTCTGTAAAATCAGTACCTGAGATAGCTGAAGTTGCCTCCAGCAGTGAAGCACTACCACTTGTAAGGGTTAGGTCAACATCTGTGTCAGATGCCACACAACCATCTACTGGACTTTCCTTAGTTATGGAACCTCGTACACCACAAGTTAAGGCCCCCTTCAGAAGACATCAGTCACTGCCTGTAGAACCAGCTAGTCAAGATCCACTCCAAAAAGCAGCTGCCAAAAGTCCTGTCTTAAACCGACAAACCCTCGCTGTCAGTGCCGCAGTACAGCTGAAAGTACCCACAGCTCCAGCTAACTCTGTCAAAGACACAGTCGACATGTCACCCAAGTCCATGTCAAAGCCAGTAGCTACGTTTTCAGAGGATATAAATGAAACTACACACTCTGGTGTGATTCCGCTTGTAAGGACCAAGCCAAACACTGATCCTCGACCATTTGTTGGCGTACCCTTAATTGTACAGCCTGAACAGCCTGCGCCACCGAAACAACTTCTTCAAGCTAAACTGGCTCCTAATACTATTCAGAACAGGTTAAGTGAAAGTCAAGTACAAAAACGGGCCATTTCTGAACAAAACTCGGTACTAGGGACCTCTTTGCCCTCAAAATCAGTGTCACCCAATATCCAACATTGTATTCAACGCTCAGCACCCGCTAATTCAATCAGGAGGACTCTGGATATGTCCCCGAAAGCAACCGTTAAGGGACCGGAGAAAGCAGGAGTTCCTGAAATGCCCTCTGGTGAAGTAATTGCACTTGTTAACACAAAAAGCCCTGTTTGTAAAGCTATTAGCAAAGACTCATTCGGTATTCCCTTAATTGTTGAACCTGGTTCAGCTTCTGAGCAAGTCCCTCAAAAGCAGTCACAGAATGTGCAATTACTGAGCAAAGGCAAACCACAGCTTATGAATGAACGCCACACAAGCGAGCCTCATTTGTATCAGCGGATAATTACCTACCACAGGAATGGAGTTCTCTCCACATCACGGGAGCAACATAAAGAACCGCATTCGCTCAATAAACCAATGGACTTTTCAGTAAAAGTATCACTTTCTCAGCATAATAATGGGTTCACTGTGCAAGATGGACAACCTATGGATTGCACCAAGACTGAGGACACTAAATTGAGGAATAAGAGCCAACATCAACAAAGTCTGAGACGCACCAAACAAAAATATAATCCTGGGGTTGTAGATTTAACAGTGGACTTAACAGCTGCAGATACAAATGCAAAAACAGGAACAAATGAGGTGAGAGATCTTTCATCTCTGAGTGCTTCTTTTCTTCCAGCTCACTGTATGTCAGCGGCTGCAACGGATGAGAGATTAGTCAAAACTTTACCACCTCAGTCACAGAGGGCATATCCAGCTGCACAAATACAATCAACCGGTCAGCTTAGAAGAATGTCCTCGAACCTTCCAGATGCACCTCAGCAGATAAATAATCAGTTTAACAGAGCAGAATTGGTGTCTCCTCCAGACCGTGTCTCCGTTTCCTCTGTTCAACCAAGAAAACCTATTCAACCCAATAAAACAGTGACTCAGCTGACAGATACAACACTTTGTCTTGCAAGCAATGCAGAGACGGTTTCAGATGGTTCTTACCCCTCTAATCATGTTAATAATACAGTGAAGGTGGTGACAGTGGAACAACATTTTCAGTCTAAACCTCAAACCCATCATATCACTCAGTCTTCAAATCAAGAAGCACATACCCCAGTGTTTACACCTCGAGGAGGTGAAGATGCCCGACTAGGACGTAGCAGACCACCGGCAGTTTCTAGACCAAAAGGTCTTGTCAAACAGTCAACAGTGGAAAGTTTAGGAGAGGAAAGCGTTAATCAGACTGAGTTTCCTATTGTACAAGTCTCACATGTTCAAAACGTGCCCAGAACTGAAAAAGATGCTCCAGTTATCACTGTTCAAAATGTATCCTCTCAGATTTGTCAGGGGCAGATATCCAATGATACGGATAATGATCTTACTGCTGTGCTTGTACATCCTGCTTCCACTGACCAGAGCTTTGTTGTGTCCCAAGATACTGTGGTGTCTCAAGTCTCCACAGCTCCAGCAAGTGCAACAAGTACTTCTCTTGAACCGGAAGAAAAGTCATCCTTGTCTATTAATATTAATAATGCTCAGGTGTTTTCAAGTCCAGCTTCACTTGAAACTCAAACCACTACTCGGTCAGTAAGAGGTTTGATCTCATTGTTTGGTGGCGCAAACAATGACCCACAAAGCTCTGAGGGTATTTTGCAAAGGAGAGGGCCAGTTTGCAAAACAACACTGTCTCAGTATTCGGTACCAGACCAACAAGTGACCCCATCTGTAACCCCTGCCATGGCCCCAAATACAGGCAGAGTTGTGAAGGATATGGTTTCAATGTTCAGTGAAGTTACTTCAACTACTTCTCCAGCATGCAGAGCACAGTCCTCCATGACATTCACTTCCACAGAACATCTTCCAGCTCAGGGATATACTGCCTTATCTCCCATGGTTCCACCATCTGTACCTTTTCCAAATCAAGTACATACAGCACAGTCTTCTAACGCATTTACTCCAGTTGATCCTCTTCCAAGCCCAAGATACACCGCTCCACCTACCATGGTATTTCCGCCATCTGTACCTTTTCCAAATCAAGTACATACAGCACAGTCTTTTAAGGCATTTTCTCCTGTTGAGCCTCCTCCAACTCCAGGATACACTGCCCCACCTGCCATGGTATTTCCACCATCTGTACCTTTTCCAAATCAAGTACATTCTACAGAGTCTTCCAAGGCATTCCCTTCTGTTGAGCCTCCTCCAACTCCAGCATATACTGCCCCACCTGCCATGGTATTTCCACCATCTGTACCTTTTCCAAATCAAGTGCATTCAACAGAGTTTTCTAAAGCATTCCCTCCTGTTCAGCCTCCTCCAAGCCCAGGATATACAGCCCATGGTGTTGATACAGTTTTTTCAACTGAGAAATCTCTTTCAAAACCAGGAGAAAGTATTTTTGAAAAGCCATCTCAATCATCTAAAAGCCTGAATTCAACATGTAATGAACATAGTTCTCAGACATCTGCTGTCACTATAACAAAAACAGATCAGGACTATCGAGAAAGATTTGGAGTAACCCATTCAGAGCCTGCGATTCCTGAAAAAGATGCTACCTCAACAGTGAGCCCTTGTGGCTTTCCAAAGCTGCCTTCAAGTACTTCTCTCACAGAAACAACACTAAATGATGTGACCTCCATAGTAACTGTCACCAGCAGTCATTCATCAACTCAACCTACCGTGTCACATTCAGTTATACAAATACCAGAAGAATCATCAACCGCTTCCAGTGGGACTGACGAACATCATCCTGAAACCTGTTTACAGCCGTCTGTGTCACAACCAGCGGCACCCCATGCTTTAGCATTTACTTCAAAACCAGATATGCCTCAGGGCAGGAGTGGTGAATCAGATATTACTTCAATACAATCCAGTGCTGATTCACCTGAGATGTTATTCCTTGAGGAAGTACCATCTTTTGCTACAGTTCCACCTACTGAAACTTTACGTTTTACTGGACTGGGTCTGAGAAAAATGTTAATTCCTCAAATTATTCTTTCAGAGGCAAGCAGTCCAGAGGAGGAATGTCCTGGTGAGGAAGAGATAGTTTCAATCAGTGAAACCGACATACCAGAGAGAGATTATTCTGTTGTGTCTTCTCTTGAGGAAACTGCTGAGGCTGTCACCGAAACTGAAGCTAAAGACATAAAACTAGATGCCAGTCTGTCTGAAAAGGGTGACACTGATGCACTTGTTTCTGAAAAGGACAAAACATCATCTTCAGCTCAAAGTTCAGAAAGTACAAATTGTGTAGAGGTTACAGAGATTAAACAAAGTATATTAACAGAGTCTTCTACTTCTGCAACAACAAAATATCCAAAAACAGAGGAAGAAACTACCCCCACTGTGGCAGTCCATGATATTTCCGTTAAGGAAGTGGCATTTGCAGATCCTTTGCAAGAAAATAAATCAGTGGAGTCTGAATCTGATTCTGTTTTTCAGAAAGACAATTTGGCTTTTGGTTCCACTCCTTCCATTACTGAAGTAGCGTCTTCCGATACAGTAAATTTGCCAGAAGTTTCTAGAACAGAATCTCAAGAAGTCAAGGAGGATATCCTCAGTTCTGGGACCTCTGACAAAACGAAGCCAGTGGTAGAATCCAAGGAGGATAGTGAAGGTTCCAGTGTTTCTACTCTTTCAGCATTCAGTGAATCAGCAAGTCCTGGAAAGGGAAGTGAAGAAAAGGAGAAAACACCCACTGACTCTGAAGCAATACCGGTCGTGTCCAAAGACCAGCCAGTGATATCAAAAGATTTGGAAAAAACACAACCAGCAGAAACTCCAGTGACAAGTACCGTGACATCACCAAAAGAAGAATCTGTGAGCCATACTGAACCACCTCACAGTTCTTCTGAGGAACAGTCTAGCAAAGGTATTTTCTCACTGTTTGGTGGTTCGTCTTCTGCACCATCACAGACACAAAGTGGATCATCCATATTTGGTGGCATTCTTCCTGGATCCTCAGCTTCCAAAGAAACACCTAGCACAGGTTTATTCTCAGTGTTTGGTGGTAGTAGTTCTCAGTCAGCTCCACTTGCATCTGCACCTAAAGAAACATCTGGAAAAGGCATGTTTTCTATGTTTGGTGGAGGTAGTGCTGAACCACCAACCGCCCCGCATGGTCCACCAGGACCACCTGGAGCACCAAGAGGACCAGTAAGAATGGGTCCAAGAGGGTCACCAGAACTTGGTCCCAGATGTGCTCCAGGCCCTGGGCCTAGAGGTCCATTTGGGCCAAGAGGACCCCCAGCTGGAGGCCCTACTCCCAGGGGACCTCCACCCAAAGAATCCCAAGGAAAAGGACTGTTTTCTATGTTTAGTGGGGCTGCGCCACAGACAACACCTGCTGCAGGTGCTCCTCCTAAATCGCCTGCATCTGGATCTTCACTTTTTGGGGGAATCTTGGGAGGAGCTAATTCTCAGGCAACATCTGCTGGAGGAGCTCCTCCCAAATCATCTGCTTCTGGATCTTCACTTCTTGGAGGAATCTTGCCTGGATCATCCTCAACAAAAGATAACACTGGGCCTGGTTTGTTCTCCATGTTTGGTGGACCCAGTGCTCAGTCTTCCCCAACTCAAACTGCACCTGCATTAGCAGAGTCTACCAACAAAGAGCAAACAGGTAAAGGGATATTTTCTGTGTTTGGTGGGCACAGTCCTCCAGCATCTTCTGAGCCAGAAAGTGTTTTTAAAGTTCCATCTGTGTTCTCTCTTGGGGGATCCTCAGATAAAACAAAATCTAGTGGGTTTGGCCTTTTGTCATTCATGGATGATAAGAAACCTGAAGATACAGCCACACCAAAAGAAGAAACCCCTTCTTCAACTGTGGCTAATAATGAGGAAGTCAGTGATGTAATCAAAGATGAATCTGCTGTGAAAGAGGACGCTATGATTGTTGAAGACAAAATCTCAGTGTCACCTGAACTTGTTCAACCTCAAATAACGAAGACGGCAGAAAGTGATGCTGAAGTTGTGGAACATTCAATAGATGAACGGCCTCCAGAACAAGCATCTTCGGAAACTGAAGTAACAAACGAAAAAACAGTCATTGAACAAATGTTGAATACCGATCAGGTTAAAAGTAAAGAATTTGAAGCAGATGCAGACCAAAAAACTGGTAAACCGTTTGATTCTTCAGAATTTGAAGAAACTTCAAACTGCAGTATGGCAGAAGAACCTTCTGCACCATTACAACCTCCCCAAGAATTGGAAATGGAGAAGGTGTCAGAATTTGACAAATGTTCACAATCTGAGAAAACAGCAGAGCCTGAGAAATCATCAGAGCCCGAAAAACCTTTGGAATTGGTGAAGATAGTTGATTCAGAAGAACCTGTTGAAGCAGAGAGAGCTCAGCAATCAGACAAACCTGTGGATACTGTGAGTTCTTCTGAAACCGCTAAAATAGCAGAGGATGAGAGGCTTGAGGAACTGAGGAAAAGAGAAGAAGCACAATACCAAAGAGAGTCTGAGAAAAGTGGTTCTGAAACAGACAAAGACAGTGAGCGTACAACGTTACCTGAAAATGAACCATGTGAGGGTTTGCCTGAAGTCAAGACAGATGAAATCAAACAGCAGGATGAAAAAGAAGATCAGTTAACAGAACTAACAGTTCAAGCAGGACCAGTGTTAGAGAATCAAGACTCTGCAACAGACAAAGAGGCTGACCATGCCAACCTACCTGAAAAAGAGCCAAACGAGGGAGTCCTGGAGGAGAATACAACTGAAATCAAACAGCAAGAAAAACAGTCGGCAGAAACAGTTCCAGCAGGTCTGGAGTTAGAGAACAGTGACTCTACAACAGACAAAGAGACTGGCCACACCAAACTACCTGAAACAGAAACACATGAGGGTGTCATAGCAGAGAGGGCAACTGAAATCAAACAGCAAGAAAAACAGGCAGCAGAAACAGCAGCTCCTGCAAGTCCGGAGCCACAGCCTGCTGCCCTTATTCAACAGCAACCACAGTCTACACCAGGAATGATCGAGCCTCCTGGAGCTTACCCTCCCGGCCAGCCTAAGCCAAGAATGGCAGGGCCTACTGGGCAACCGAGACATATAATGCAAGGCCCTAGACCTGGAATGCCTGGTGGACCAAGACCCGGAATGCAAGGCCCTAGGCCTGGAATGCCTGGTGGACCAAGACCCGGAATGCAAGGCCCTAGACCTGGGATGCCTGGACAGCCTAGGCCGAGGATGGCTGGACCTCAAAGGCCCCCAGAGCCGGCTGCATTTTCTGGATTTATGTCTATGTTCTCTGGACCAAGTGCCTCCAGCAAGCCGGCAGCTTCCAGCTTTTTCTCAACACCCAACACGTCATTCTTCAAGTCTGCTGCAGCTACAGGTCCTCAGCAGCCACAGAAGACCTCATTTTTTAACCTCCCCACCAGCCTTCCCTCTGGTCTCCCTACAGAGTCCCTTACTGGTGATCTGTTTGGCCTATTTAAGGGAACAGATGCTGCTAAACCAGAAGAGAGCAAGTCTGCAGCAGAGACCTCCAAGCCTCAGACTGAAAACCAAGATGGAACAAAGGATGCTAGTGAGCCGGAAAGTTCCACTGCCACGGAGTTGAGTACAGCAGGTGAACCTGAAGCGGCAGCAGTATCTAATGAAAAACAGGAACTGACAGAAGACACCGGAACTGTAAAAGAAATTACAAGTACCACCATTACGTCTGCTGAGGAGGAAAAAGATGGCACAAGCAAGATCACAAACTCTGAGGAACAATCTGAGGCAAGAGTTTCGAATGATGTTACCACAAAAGAACCAATAGAAGAATCTGTCACGTCTCCAACAACTCCCCACAAGGTAGATGTTGAGGAGACACATCCAACTTCACCTCCAGCCAAGGGCATGTTTGATTTGCCTGGCCTGTCTGCACCTTCTTTTGGGGGTCTTTTGTCAGGTGCTGCTGACACAGCAAAGCCTTTCAGTTCTCTTTTCGGTTCCTCCACCCCTTCATCATCAGACGACACAAAGCCCTCCCAGCAACAGCCCGAGTCAGGGGGTCTTTTTTCTGGCTTTAAAGGCCTTTCTGCTGGTCTCTTCCAAGAGGAGAAGTCAGGTGCCACGAAGGAAGAACAAGTGTCTCCTGCATCGGTATTTGGGAAGAAAATAGGCTTCCCATGGCAGAACCCAGCGCCCCAGACACCTCCTGCAGTTGTAACTACGCAGCCCAAACCAGCAGAGTTGAAAACCGAAGAAAATGACGAAGCAGAAACCGATAAGTTATCACCAGAGTCAGATGTAACTGGGAGTGCGGATTCCAGTGATGTGGAAGGACCAAGTGACACCGCTTCAGACAAACAACCGAGTTTTGACACAAGCCCAGAAAGCCCTCTAGCTTTGAACCAAGTCAGTTCCAACAGTGAAAACGAAACACTAAAAAAGAACGTGGGTGATGGTGCGCCACCTCCTGAAGAAAAGGACAGAGATCATACCACAGGACAGCTACCGGGGAGCCATCTGACAGAAGAGCTTGGCAAAAGGCTAGTAGGAACATGCTGAATAGCTGATAGCTGTACTGTGACCCCTACCCTCCATCCTACCCATGCTGTGTTAGCTCTGTTAGCCTCTCCCCTGCTCAGAGGTGGCGATAGACTGAATCAAATGATGTTGTTTATAATCCTAAGATAAAACAATATATATAGAACAGAGAGGATGATCTGTGAGGCCATCATGTCATGGTCTGTTCACACAGCAGTCTTGCTGTGATTGTTCATGTTCATGTTTAGTGAAAAAAATCATTGTGGAACTCTGCCAGTTCTGCAAAATAAATCATGTACAAAAGTTCTGTTGCCGATGGGCTCAAGTAGAAGCACTCTAAGTGGCATTGATGGAAGCACAATCTTTATTTATTAGCTTTCCTCTAGTGTGTGTGGGTTGTTTCCTTTCAGGTTGCCTGAATTATTCTTTCAGCTCCAGCTGGTTTGTTTACATCAGTAGAATGCTGGGAGATTTATGCAGGCAGGAAAGTGACAGAGGGGCAGACTGTGCTATAAGTTCAGTGAAATGGTAATGGCAAAAGTAATTTCACCCAAACCCAAAGGAAAGTAAATCATTGTGGTTCAACAGTGGAGATGACGGCACTGGACTAAAGCGCCTAGACATGGGTGGGGGGTTCTCATTCAGCTTTACTCTTTACATAAAAATGCCTAGGTAAATTTTTTATACGCATTGCAGACAGAAGTGTGAATACTTTCTTGCTGTAGCTCGAGCCTTTCTTTTCCCTTGCACACCTGTTGTTGTTTCCTTGGTCTCTTTGTTCCTTACATGTCATTTCTGCTACCCTACTTAGCCTTGACAGTGACCTTGTCTTTATATGGCTGGAACTCCAGACAAATTCAAAGCTATTCTGCAGAGCTCTGCATGGCCCAGCTCCTTGAATATGCTGTTGACTCATTCAAGTGTAACACAATTCATAATTACCTTCTGTACAGTCTTACAGTCATTAGTTACAGAGAAAGTCTTACAGTCATTAGTTACAGAGAAAGTCTTACAGTCATTAGTTACAGAGAAAGTCTTACAGTCATTAGTTACAG
>JBBPCY010000039.1:2535629-2556344 GCA_037974405.1 Brachyalestes nurse | reverse complement strand
TCTATGTATATATCTATCTATCTATCTATCTGTTACGTCCCCCTAGCGGCCACCAGGGACCGCTGTGTATTTAAGTTTAGGGTTTTGTGTTTTCACTGGGGACTTTTATGTTATATTATGTTCAGCTGTGTTTAGTTTCGTTTGGACCGACATAGGTGTTGGTCCACCCTCACTAATAGCGTTGTTCTCAGTTTGAAGCTACAGAAACTACAGTGTTTATTGTTTGGGTTCTAATACCCTTTTTGTTTTGGTTTTTTTAAATCTATCTTTAAATTTGCCTGCATATTTATGTCCTTGTTTTGATTGTTTATTGTAAATCTCTTTATTCTCAGATCACTTATAACTTTAAGTGGCTCCAGGCTCCGATTTACCTGAAGAAATTTGCAAAGACGGACAAAACCATGAACTTTCAGCCTCTGGGGGCCCTGAATGTGAGTTACAGGTTATACAGCATATTACTGATAATATGATGTTTTATACTACTTTTTGTATGTGTGTATTTGTGTACATACCATACTGTCCAAATGTCTTGAGCTCTCCCTCATTTCTTTATATTTTCTTTATTGGTACAAGCATAACAGATTAAATGAAACACTGCTGTTAAAAAGCTCCTTATTTGTAAGGGTTAGGGTTATTTATGCATATTTATATATTTATAAATAAATAAGTATGTGTGTGTATATATATATACATTATAAGCCTTCATCAGCCACACCCTGATAGTTGACAGGATTAAAGTATAATGATGCTTGTGTGTTTTACCCAGGGCCTTAAAGCATATGGCAGTCCATTTCTCTGTCTGGCTGTGTATCTTCTCAGCCTCCCGACCCTCATCAGGTCTACACAGTCGCTAATAGCTGCATTAGCTTTGAAGCTCCAGCCCTAAAACTTAAGAACCTCAGACCTCAAGCTTGTTGTTGCCGAGAGCCAGGGGAGGAGGAGGTGTGTGTGTGTAAATTAGATTCCTGGGGCCGAGCTCTTTCTTTAAGTGTATTACTCCCCAGCTCCAGATCAGAGTTCATTTCTTCTTGGCACCTCCTGGAGATCAAATCTGAAGCTTCATTCAGGTAGACGCAATCGGGAGCCAAAGAGAGCCGAAAATAAGCCTCCGCAAAGCAAGTTCAGACTTACTTTTGAGAAAAGTGTTCAAGGGAATGTCATAAATGATTCATTAGAGGAGAAAAAAGAGGCTGAGGATACGATCAGCTCCTGGAGGCTTTGGGTTCTTTAAAGAGCTCCGCGGCCCGATCGCGATAAGTCAAACGCAGCCGCGAGCCGTCGGAATAAAGACTTATTTATTTTCTGAGGTATTGACTGGAACTCTCCTGTGTCTCCAGGCGATGGTTCAGTACAACCGGCTCGAACTCCTCACACACCCGGTGTGTCAGAAGTACTTGGAGATGAAATGGTAGGTTGACAGCACTTCTCCAGGTTCCTATTAAACACCAGGATCGAACTTTACCAATCAATACAGCCGCCCATGATCAGGGGAGTGTGGTAACCAGCTCAGCTTCTCCACTCTCAAACATCAAGGCGTCTGAAAGGGATCTTTCGAGAAGTGGTCCCCAGCATTTTTTGCACCACGGACCAGCTTCATGTAAAACAATATTTTTATGTACCAGTATAGATACAACTAAAAACAAAGTGCATAAAAATACAACTCACTATTCGGCTGACTTTGTTTTATTTTACTAGCTTGTAGGCTAATTTTTGATGTACCATATGTCGTTACCGAGATGAGCGTTTTTCAAAATAAAAGATCTTTCAGACTCTGATAATCAATAAAATATGTTTTATTCTGTCTTTCTGTGCGGCTCGATACCAAAGGACTCCATCCGTGGCCCAGTGGTTGGCTACCTCTGCTTTAGAGCACTGTCTTTTGATACAATGCCATAGAGAAACCACTTTTGGTTCCCCAGTGTGTTTCATTGAACCAATGCCTCAGGAACCACTATCAATTCTCCACTTGTTCTGCTACTCTCAGTTGACAGGCACAGTGCTGTCAATCTACATTCATATTGTTTTTGAGTTATAATTGTATTTACATTGTTATTGCTTGTTATATTGTCGTGTATTTTATGTTGTTGAAAAGACAGTACCATTTCCTGCCACATTCAGGCTAAATTAATGGATTATTTGTCAATTAAATCACAAATGTGTTGGCGAATTGGTGCATGAATGGGCGGAGCTAAACTGCTATAGCCAGAATAAGGAGATTATATTGTCACGTTGGGAACATGTATGCCCATTCGGAAAGGAGGAGGCGCAGGTACAGATTCCTATTTCTAAGAGCTTTATTTATATACAAAACAAAGAAGGCACGAACACAAAAACACAAACAAAGCCATAATCCCAAACAGACACAAGGTAAAGTGATGGTGAACAGACAACTAGAACTAAAGCAGACAGACTATTTTATACAAGTGCATGAACCAATAACAACCCAAACATAATTATTTTTTAATCCCTGACCGGCTGAGAACCCTTATACCAGCTAAGAGACCACACCCAGTGTCAAAGCAACAGTCTCCACAAGTCCTGTCAGATGGCGGCCTCTAGCGGCCACCGACTGGGGACATTACATATATTTATATGTGTTGGTTTTGTGACATCACAAATACTACAATTAGACAATATGTGGAAAACCATTTGAAACAATATTTATGGACTTTAAGTTTAATTCCAGAAAAGTGATGATTTAATACCTTGAAAGGAATCACAATCACAATAAGTAACAGTAAAATTATGTATTTTCCTGTATAGTGCAGTTTAATTTTCTCATTATTCTCGTTGCTGGACTGTGTGTGTGTGTTGTGTGTGTGTGTGTGTCTCCCCTGAAGGAAAGCGTATGGCAGTAAAGTCCACCTCCTGAATCTGGCCATGTACCTGTTGGCCCTCCTGCCCCTCACCTACCTCATCATCAACCTCAAACCAGCCCACAGCACCTCCAGCAACACCACCAGTGTCACCATGCCCACCGTATCCTTCGCCAGGGTAACACGCAGCGCACAGCCCTATACGCCACTTTCAAAGCAAAAAAAAAAAAAAAGTGATGAATTATTCACGCTCTAAAGAGAGTCTGAGGCGGTATAGATGCTGACTTGTGTGGTTTCTGCTGAGAAAACACGGCCTGTGATGCTTATTTATGAAAAATAAATGGAGGGAGAGACGCTGTTGCTGTTATTGTGGACTTTAGAGGACTTTAGCTTTACTTTGAACGAAACTTTCAGATGCTTTATGAATATTAACTCACTCCCAGACAAAATAACTGAAATACCCCATTAAATGCTAGAACTGGAGACCAAGGCCCATCTGCTGCCGCACAATTTACAACCCCCCCTCGACCCCATTTATCATATATATATATATATATATATAACACAGTATTAGGTGGTATAAGGTGGTGTTTCTGTTTCTGATAAAATGGCCATTGGCTGTAGGTACAAGATGTTGTTTCTGGTTAGTCACTATGAGTGTATGTGCAAGGTAATGTTTCTGATAACATGGCCAATGGGTGTTGATACAAGGTTTTTAATAAACTGTATATTGAATGCTGTATATAGGAGGCGTGTCTCTGTAATGTACATACCAAATGCAGTGAGTACAAGTCACTAAAAGTCTTTCATGATATTACCTCCTCACCATTAACCTTCTCTTGTCTTTCATTAGCCCCACTTGACAGCCCATAAATCATCTGACCTTGCTGGTCGGATGTGTTTTGCGTTGACAAGCCCATTTTACGTGTTATTATTGATAACGCTCTCCATCATCACCATCATATATATGTTCTGGTGGTAACGTCCTCATCCTTGTCCGATTACTTCATTTAGTCCCTTTCATTATGATCCATCACCTTTCACTCTCAAGGGGACAGAGTCCACATCTCTGAGCAAACTCTTGAACTACTGACGAACAGATGAACGAAAGTGAAACCACCTGTGGATGTTGTGGGCATGTGGGTCTTTCTCAAGCTTGATTCTTACTGTAATTTTTTAATGAAGTAAGAAAAGGTTCCCTGCACACACTGAGTGTGTGTCAGTGCAGCTGTGTGTTAATGCTGTGAGTGTTTATCTTTATCACTCAGACTAATGGAATTAAGACACTCAACAGCATAGATTTGGGAAATAACCTGCTTAACTATAATACAAAGTGTTGGCTCTAACATTAGGAGGTTTCAGTTTTAGTCTGAGCCAATCATGTCCTCCCTCTCCCCCCATTACTGAGTGTAACTGTCTCTCTGGGTGGGTAGGGTTGTCCTCCCTCTCCCCCATCACTCAGTATAACTGTCTCTCTCTCACTCTCTTTCTCTCATATTCTCTCACTCTCTTTCACTCTCACTCACTATCTCTCTCTCACACTCTCTTTCTCTCACACTCTCTTTCTCTCACACTCTCTTTCTCTCACACTCTCTCTCCCTTTCTCTCTCTCTCACTCTCTTTCTCTCTCTGTCTCTCTCCCTCTTTCTCTGACTCTCTCTCTCTGTCTCCCTCTCACACACTCTCTCTCATTCTCTTTCTCTCTCACTCTCTTTCTCTCTGTCTCTCTCACGCTTTCTCTCTCTCTCTCTCTCTCTCTCTCTGACTCTCTGTCTCTCTCTCTCTCTGTCTCTCTCTCTCTTCCTCTCTCTCTCTCAGCAGGATTACCTGGTGTCGGCCTGTGTGGTGATGGTCCTCATCATGAACGTTTATGCAATCTGTAAGGAGCTGGTGCAGATGGCTCAGCAGGTAACGGCTGTATCATCACTTCTCTCTGCGATAAATCCTCCTCAGAGCTGAGCGAGTCCTTCAGGACAGAGCCCTGTAGAGGACGACCGAGCCATTACACACACACACACTTCCTCTGATTTACACTCACGCTGCCTGCGCGGCACTGAGCCTAGGGAGCTCTGGCCTGTCACTCAGCAAGCACAGCGAGGCCACAATTATCATATAAATTAGGGTCAAGGTGGTGTTTCTGATAAAATGGCCAGAGAGTATATGTACAAATTGGTGTTTCTGATAAAATGGCCAACAAATGTTGAAATACGTCAACAAATTAAATACACCTTAAATACAGCTGTTTAAATACTGATGTTCCACCTTAAATACCACAACTGAAATACTGATGTCCTACCTTAAATCCTGCACCTTAAATACTGATGTTCCACCTTAAATACTGATGTTCCACATTAAACACTGCAGCTTAAATACTGGTTTTCCACTGTATATCCTGCAGCTTAAATACTGATGGTGGTGTTTGTGGTATTGAAGGTTGTTGTGTTTTCCTCCTGCAGCGTCTGAGTTATTTCATGGACTCCTCAAACCCATCGGACTGGGCCACAGCGGTCTCCTCCCTGGCCTTCGTCGTGCCCATGTTCTTCAATGTGGAGAACAAGTGGCACTGGGAGGCTGGAGCTCTGGCCGTTCTATTCGCCTGGATCAACTTTCTGCTCTACTTCCAGAGGTGCTGCTTCATTATTCAGATTCTTTAAAAAACCTCACCTGCAAAACCTGAGCTCTATGTAATAAATAAGTGAATGTGATCTGATCCTGACAGGTTCGAACGCTTCGGGATTTATGTTGTGATGTTCGGGGAAATTATAAAAACGTTGATCAGCACCATCGTCCTCTTTGTCTTCCTCCTGCTGGCGTTTGGTTTGGCCTTCCATGCCCTGATGCTTCACAGAGTGAGTCCTGAGCCTGAGATTAATGTCCACACTCGTTTCAATCTGCTTAATCATTTCAGACCTCAGAGATGAAGACCGGAACAAAACACAATTTTAAAGTATAATTTTAAAATGATCTTTTTAATTTAGAGAACGTAAAAAGTTGATCAAGAACTGGCCCTGTGTGAAAAAGTAACTGCAAATAGCTCATCAACCAATTAACCTGTTAACCAATTAAGTTGATAGACTGAACAAACCCAGGCTGGATTACTGCCAGCCTTATTGAATCTAAATAGAACATGTTCTGTAATAAGAGTTATGCTAAACAGTTTCAACAAGAAGCACACTGTGCTGAAGTCAAATAAAATCCCAGTACAGATGATGGACTAAGCAAGCTGGAATATTTCAGTCTGGAAAGGCATACAAAGCCATTTCTGAAGCTCTAGAACCTCAGAGAACCACAATGAGAGCCACTATCTGCCAGTGGAGGAAATTTGGAACGGTGGTAAATTTTCCCACAAGTGTCTGGCCTAACAGAATTCCTCCAAGAGCACAGCGACAGTTTTTCCAGAAAGTCACAAAAGAATCCAGACAAACATCTAAGGATCTGTAGGTCTCACGTCAGATAAGTTCAGTAATCACCATGTCCATGGGGTTCATCTCCCCTCTGCCAAAGAGAATCTTGACAACCCCAGAGCCTTTTAGAATTATGTTTTCTGGACTGTTGAGTAGAAAATAGGATATTCTGGAAGTCAGGGGTCTTGTTAGGTGTGGTGTAAAGTTATGTGATGCAGTGTTAATCAGTAAAGTAAAGTGAAAGTGAAAGTGAGATCATCATACCAGTCAAGCATGGAGGTGGAGGTGCTGATGGTGTGGTGTTCCTTTTGCTGACTCACAAGAAGAGATGGAGCCATGAATTCTGCTCTCAACCAGAAAATTCTGCAGGAGAACATCTGGTTATTCTTCTGTGATCTGAAGATGAAGATAACAATATGAACCTCAAGAGCGAGTTCATCTGAATGGCTCAGAGGAAACAAAATGAAGTTCTTGGACCCCACAAATATGCAGTCGAACCTTACACAAGTGGTTCACATACACGCACACACACTCACACATGTACTGTTGCTTTAGGCAGTAAGTGTGGGTTTATTATTCACACTGGACTGGACTTACTCATAAGAATGGAATAAACTGGGAGCTCAAACTGGTCTGGTTGTGATGGTATTTGCTGCTTGTTTCTCAGGTGGAGTTTAGCTCCATCAGCCTGTCTCTGGCTCAGACCTTTGTGATGACGGTGGGAGAGCTGAACTATCAGAGTTCTCTGCTGGAGGCGTACGAGCAGGGCAAGCTGGACTTTCCTGAAATCACCTACTGCGTCTTTGTGCTCTTCGTTCTCCTCATGCCCATCCTCCTCATGAACCTGATGGTAACACACTTTATAACAACACTTCGGTTCACACTTTATAACGCCACTTCATTTACACTTTATAACAACACTTCAGTTCACACTTTATAATAACACTTCAGTTCACACTTTATAACAACACTTCAGTTCACTATTTATAACAATACTTCAGTCCACACTTTATAATAACACTTCAGTTCACACTTTATAATAACACTTCAATTCACACTTTATAACAACATTTCAGTTCACACTTTATAACAACATTTCAGTTCACACTTAATAATAACACTCCAGTTCACACTTTATAACAACACTTCAGTTCACACTTTATAATAACACTTCAGTTCACACTTTATAATAACACTTCAGTTCATACTTTATAACAACACTTCAGTTCACTATTTATAATAACACTTCAGTTCACACTTTATAATAACACTTCAATTCACACTTTATAACAACATTTTAGTTCACACTTAGTAATAACACTCCAGCTCACACTTTATAACAACACTTCAGTTCACACTTTATAACAACACTTCAGTTCACACCTTATAACAACACTTCAGTTCACACTTCATAACACTTCAGTTCAGTGTCTTATGTTTGTTTTGTCACAAATCATGTAGAATTAATCTCAAGTGATAACATTTCAGTAATAACATTTTGTATAATAGCAATGCTTATTTATAGAGGAACCTTTCTGAGCTGAATTTTGTTTAACATTTGTTTTGGTGTGTGTGCGTGTTAGATTGGTTTGGCTGTTGGAGACATTGCAGAGGTTCAGAGGAATGCAACTCTGAAGAGGATCGCCATGCAGGTGGGACACTAGCGGGACTAAATTTAAGGCCCTGTCTGCACCTGGTATCAAAGTGTGTCTTGGGTGGTGTTTATGAGGACACAGAATGGACAAAGAGATTCAGTGGTCACTTGAAACACATTCTGTCACACTCAGAGCCGGTCATCTGTAACCCAGGATGCACCATAATGTCAGAAGTGAACAGGGCATAATTTAGTAAAGCGATGTGAAAACTGTTCATATCAGACACATTTCCACTCCCGTGAGTTTGATCCTGTGTGAAAGCAGGTGATGAGGCAGGATGTGAGTTTAAATTTTATCAAAGAAAATAAATATACACTATAATAAAATATGGAACTATTGTAATGTACAATAATCACAGACAGCATGACAAGGCAACCACAGACTGAAACACAGAGATACAAACACTAACAGAGGGTTATAAACACCTTGGAACTGAGGGAACACAAACTACACAAAGCTGAACAGGAGCACTTGATTATAGAACCCATGGTTACACAGCACATGGTTACAGAGCACATGGTTAAAGAACCCATGATTAAAGAGCACATAATTATACAGCTCATGGTGACAGATAGCATAGTTACAGAGCACATGGTTACAGAGCACATGGTTATAGAACACATGGTTATGGAGCACATGATTATAGAACATGGTTATAGAACAAATGGTGACAGATCACAGTTACAGAGCACATGGTTACAGATCACATAGTTAGCAGAGCACATGGTTACAGATCACATAGTTACAGAGCACATGGTGACAGATAACATTGTTACAGAGCACATGGTTACAGATCACATGGTTATAGAGCACATGGTGATAGATAACATGGTTACAGATCACATAGTTACAGAGCACATGGTTACAGAGCACATGGTTACAGAGGACATATGAAACAGATCACATGGTAACAGAAACAGATCACATGGTAACAGATCACATGGTTACATATGACAGATGAAGCAGAAGCACATGGTTAAAAGATTTAGCACATTAGAACAGCTCACATGGTTATAGAGCACATGGTAACAGATCACATGGTTACAGAGGACAGATGAAACAGAAGCACATGATTATAGAGCACATGCGAAATATAAACAAGGAGGTGAGTCAAGTCACATGAACTCAACGTAGCCAGGCGTTACACTACGTTTTTTGTTGCTATCACACAGATTAACCTTCACACCACACTGGAGGAGAAACTGCCATACTGGTTTATGAAGAGAGTGGACAAACCCTCCATCACCATCTACCCCAACAGGAAGTGCGCCAAGATTCAGGTGAGAAACTTCATCGTTTTCTTATAAAATCCACTCAGACCAACACTGATTCACTGATTCAACTCACTCAACACTAATTCACTGATTCAAATCACTCAACACTGATTCAGCTCACTAAACACTGATTCAATTCAATCAACACAATCAACACTGATTCAACTCACTGAACACTGATTCAGCTCACTAAACACTGATTCAGCTCACTAAACACTGATTCAACTCATTCAATGTTCATTCAACTCATTGAACACTGATTCACTGATTCAGCTCAGTTAACACCGATGCACTAATTCAACTAAATCAACACTGATTCAACTCATTTAATACTGCTTCAACTAATTCTACACTGATTCACTGATTTATCTCACTCAACACTGATTCACTGCTTAAACTCCACATTGATTCTGAGAGGACTGCTGTCTCTTTTGTAAGACTTTTGGCATGTCATCATTGTTTACTGATTATGTGACATTGATTGAGACCATATTGTGATATACTGAGTTGACTAATACTGATGAAGCTGCAGACTACTTAAATATACTACAAATAAAAAAGTCTGTATCTACCATAAATTTTTCAGTGTCTATAATTAATTATCTGGTGTGTACTATGAAGTTTCCAGTATTTACTAGGGCCGAAACCGAAATCACAACACTCGGGTCCACGAACCCGTGATGTGGTGTGAGAAGGCAGGATCGCGACACACCCCTTCCAACTCCCAGAGTAATCCTTCCCGGCCAGACCCAATACTACTACATCTTTAACTGTTCCCCCTCTGCTAGGGGTGTTGGACCGGTATACGGGTCCCGACCAGAAACATACATTTTCGCCCACAAGTTTAAAAACATACAAGCATGCACGGAATCTTTTGTTTGCTGAAAAAGAAAGTTATGACACTGGGTTTAAAAGTGTCTATAAGCTGGCTAGGTTGTGATAAACTGCTTTGGAGTTTCTGTGTAATTGTTTTTGAGCGGTGAACCGAGAGAAGTGTGTCGACTCCAACTTGACTCCTAGTGCGGTTCACTCAAGCCTTTTCTGCAGTATGAATTAAGGAAGCGGTATTTAAGCATTTATTGATTTATAATTTTGTGCTAAAGATAAGGTGTCTCCAAACAAAATGGCATCTCATAATTTCCCCCGCCCCCCCAAAAGAATCGTGATGTGAACTGAATCATGGGTCAAAAATCGTGATCAGGAATCTTCGATAGGTCGTGGGTCAGGAATCTTCAGTAATTACTATCAAATTCAGTATTTTTGAGGTAATTTCATGAGAATTGCTCAACTAGAAGCTGAGAGTGAATGTATATATATAGTTTGTATCCAATAGGAAGTAACATCTTTATTCTAATTAAGTGGCTATTAATCTCGTTATTCTTCCTAATGAAAGTTTAATGGGGGATTAATCTTGTTCTCCAGGGGATGATTCAGCAGTTCTGGAATTTCGGAGAACAACCTGAAGTTCGAGTTCGTCTGAAGACAAGCTCTCACCACACTGAGAGCCCCCTGAAGAGAGAAATCTTCAAACAGAAACAGAGGTGGGGTTTCCAACAACATAGAACCGTGCAGAACCGCTCAGAACTGTTTCTACCCTTACAGAACCGCACATGCCCTCACAGCACTCACAGCACCACACAGAACTGTACACACCCTCGCATAACTGTAAAGAACCAGACTGAACCCCACATTACCACATGGAACCATGCAGACAGAACAACCCAGAACCTCACGGATCCATGCAGAACTACTTGTACACATACTGAACTGCACAGAACTGCATGAACCACAAGGAACCACTCAGAATCCCATACACCCTCACTGAAACACACAGAACCCACACTCCCTAACATAACTGCACAGAACCGCACAAACCACCGAACCACACCCCCTAACATAACTGCACAGAACCGCATAAACCACAGAACCGCACAGAACCCACACTCCCTAACATAACTGCACAAAGCACAGAACCGCATAGAACCCACACCCCCTCACATAACTGCACAGAACCACACAAAGCACACAGAACCATTCACACAGAAATGAACACATCCCCACAGAACCATGCAGAACCCCACAGAACAACATAGAATCACACAGAACTGAACACACCCTCACAGAAATGCACAGAATCATGCAGAGCCACAATGAACCTCAAAGAACTACAAACAACCACAAAGAACCCCACCGATCTGCACAGAACAGCACAGAACCACACAGAACAGCATACACCCTCACAGAACTGTACAGAACCACACTGAACCGCAAAGAACCACAGAGAAATCCACGAAACCACACAGAACCACACAACCTCACAGCACCGCACAGTATATCCTGTGTCTTGTTACTGAAACTGATCCCAACATTCTGGGTTATGATCTCTGTACTGGTCTGTACTGTTCTGTAATGGTCTGGACTGAACTGTATGCCAGTTTTGTGTTGGCAGAATTGTATTAGAGCACCATCTAGTGTATAATAAGAGAATTACTTGTACAGTCATACTCATACAGGAAAACAAGTACAGTAATATTTCTGATATAACCCTAAAAACAGCTCTTTAAAATTAGGAAAATCACAAGCTAATAAAAATTTAACAAATGAAACCATAAGACCTTAAAAATAGGAATGCAATATAAATACAAAATCTAATGCTAAAGAAAAGCAAGTAAATAATCAAGTTATATGTTTGAAGTTATATGTTGAAGTTATATGTTTCATTTGATTAATTATATTTTATTGAGTGTCTCAGACATTTATTTCCCTCATTTTTTTGTGTACACTGACACTGGTTTAATTTCCTCTTGATTCATTTAGGCTGTTTAAGGCAGGAAACAACTCATTTAACATATAATATATAAAATAATATATTCATTAATGTTCACAGTTTGCTTGGGGCTGTTATACATTTCTAATGAATGGACGGTGGGGTTTGTAGGATGCAGGTAATTACAGTATTGATTGTATTGCTCTGTGTGTGTGTGTGTGTGTGTGTGTGTGTGTGTATGTATGTGTAGACTGAAGGGGATTTCCTCTCTCTGGTTACTCTGGTAACTCTGGTAACAATCCTGTTCAGACCAAAGTAAAACTCAGGGAGGTTTTTGTCTGATCTGTGCTTCAGTTTTATGAAGTAAAGAATCTGAAGCAGGTGAATCAGGTGAAGCAGGTTAGTCAGGTTTGAAGAGATGAGAGCAGGTAAATGTGGTGAAAACAGGTGAGTTATGTTTGAACAGGTGAGAGCAGGTATGTCAGGTGAAGCAGGTGAGAACAGGTAAGAGCAGGTAAGTCAGGTGAAGCAGGTGAGAGCAGGTGAGGCAGGTGAGAACAGGTGAGAGCAGGTAAGTCAGGTGAGAACAGGTGAGAGCAGGTAAGTCAGGTGAGAGCAGGTGAGAACAGGTGAAGTAGGTGAGAACAGGTGAGTCAGGTGAAGCAGGTGAGAGCAGATGAGAGCAAGTGAGGCAGGAGAGAGCAGGTGAGTCAGGTGAGAGGAGGTGAACTAGGTGAATCAGGAAAAGCAGGTAAGGCAGGTGAGGCAGGTGACACAGGTAAAGCAGAGGAGGCAGGTAAACCAGATGAGGCAGGTAAAGCAGGTGAGTCAGGTGAGAGTAGATGAGAGCAGGTGAGAGCAAGTGAGAGCAAGTGAGAACAGGTGAGAGCAGGTGAGGCAGGTGAGAGCAAGTGAGGCAGGTGAAGCAGGTGAGGAAGTGAAGCAGGTGCGAGCAGATGAAGCAGGTGAGGCAAGTGAAGCAGGTAAGAGCAGGTGACAGCAGGTCAAGTAGGTAAGGCATGTGAAGCAGGTGAGGCAGGTGAGAGCAGGTGAGGCAGGTGACAGCAGGTGAATCATGTGAAGGCAGGTGAGAGTAGGTGAGGGGGCAGAGGCAAGTGAAGTAGGTGATAGCAGGTAAGGCAGGTCAGAGCAGGTGAGTCAAGTGAAAGCAGGTAAGGCTGGTCAGAGCAGGTCAGAGCAGATGAAGCAGGTGAGAGCAGGTGAGGAAGGTGAGAGTAGGTGAGGCGGCAGAGTCAAGTGAAGCAGTTGAAGCAGATGAGAGCAGGTGAGGCAGGTGAAGAAGATGAGAATAGGTGAGGCTGGTGAGAGCAGGTGAAGCAGGTCAGAGCAGGTGAGGGAAGGTGAGGCAGGTGAGAGTAGGTGAGGCAAGTGAAGCTGTTGAAGCAGGTGAGGCAGGTGAGAACAGGTGATACTGGTGAGAGCAGTTGAGGCAGGTCAGAGCAGATGAAGCAGGTAAGGCAGGTCAAGGCAGATGAAGCAGGTGAGGCAGGTGATAGCAGGTGAGGCAGGTGAGAGCAGGTGAGGCAGGTGAGTCAAGTGAGAGCAGATGAGGCAGGTTAAAGCTGATGAAGCAGGTGAGGCAGGTGAGTCAGGTGAGAGCAGGTGAGGCAGGTCAGAGCAGGTGAGGCAGGTGAAGAAGGTGAGAGCAGGTGAGGCAGGTGAAGAAGGTGAGAGCAGGTGAGTCAAGTGAGAGCAGTTGAGGCAGGTCAGAACAGATGAAGCAGGTGAGGCAGGTCAGAGCAGATGAAGCAGGGGAGGCAGGTCAGAGCACATGAAGCAGGTGAGGCAGATCAGAGCAGATGAAGCAGGTGAGGCAAGTGACACAGGTGAGAGCAGGTGAGTCAGAGCAGATGAAGCAGATGAAGCAGGTGAGAACAGGTGAGGCAGGTCAGAGCAGATGAAGCAGGTGAGTCACGTGTCTAATTCTACAGGACTTGTTGTGCTGGACATCCAGGTGCGCTTATTCAAAACTCTTTATTCGACTCTTGTTGCTTAAAAAGGAACCTGATTTTTAATCGTTTGGCTCATTAAAGAAAACATATTTTATTAATTCAGTGACGTTCGCTTATGGAAAGCACTTGTGTGTTTTAGGTGTTTCCTCCACGCAGTGTGAACTTTGGGGTGGGGAAAATAAAAATAAAAAGAAACTAGAAGAGGAAGGCTTTAAATGACAACTAATTAACCAGCATGCTAGTGACTAAAAAAATAAAATATCCTAACAGTGTGACCATTCACACAGACACAGACACACACTCAGATGCTGATGGGATTTTGAGGTGACTGAGAGGTGTGTTGGTGGGCGGAGTCTGGGAGCTGTCAGTCATGTGTGTGTTGTGTTGAAGGTTGAAGGAGATCTCCTTGGTGCTGGAGAAACAGCATACCCTGCTGAAGCTCATCATCCAGAAGATGGAGATCACCTCCGAGGCAGACGAGCACGACGGTCCCCAGGACTTCAGGGCCATCACCTCCGCCGTCCCAGCATACTCTGCCCGCCGGTCCCGATGGGTCCCGCTTATCCGCGCCCTCGGGGTCAAGAAATGACCAGGAACCAGAATTAGAACATGAATAGTCAAGTAAACACAACATTAAAGCAATAGTTCAGGCAAAAAAAGTTTTCAGCTCCACCCCCGCATTCCCTCTTTAGTAGAATTGAAATAACAAGAATTTTATAAATAAAATGTAAGTACATTACTTAGATAAATACCAGATGATGCTAATATTATGTTAGCACATAGCTATCAGTGGTGCATGAAAATGCTTTTTGGCTATTCTAGATCAAGCACATAACTGAAGATCCTGAAACATGCTCATGCTATGGCTCTACAGTCAGTGATGTATCTAGAACTGACTGGAACCTGCTTATACTATGGCACTACAGTCTGTGATGTATCTAGAATTGACTGGAACCTGCTTATGCTATGGCTCTATAGTCAGTGACATATCTAGAACTGACTGGAACCTGCTTACACTATGTCTCTACTGTCAGTGACGTATCTAGAACTGACTGAAATCTGCTTACATTATGGCTCTAGTCTGTTTAGAACGGAGAATTCAGTCAGCAGCTCAGCGTGTTCGAGGCAAGTGTCCAGATTTGGGGTGAAGGTGGGAAAACAGAGGATTTTTTGTGGAGCTATTGTTTTTATTAGAACATTACCCACAAAATCTCATTCTCCAAGAAGATCTAAAATTAATCTACAAATGGATGAACTGGTTTTTTTTGGAGTTCTTAATGATGATGAGAGTCTTTGACACTCCACTGTGGTTCTGATATTTATAAAAATAATGAAACTATAAACAAGCATGACTGAAGCTTTTTACTTGTACTGATTTGTACTTTAGAATCCTGTTTAGAACCCTCCCTGAAAAGTGGGGGCTGTTTTGATTTTAATAATTATTAACTGCGTAAAAGAAACTAAATCTGCTCTTTTATCTGTTCCTCTGCTTTTATTCTGTATTTTTTGCAAAAAATGCACTTTTATATGCTTTCCCTACTTTTATTTTGTATTTGTTTTGCTTTTAACATTCATTAAAGCTTAATTAAACTTATTTTAAATCTTACTTTAATTGTCTTTATTTGTTTTAGTGCTTATTTCACACTAGGATGTTTTACTGGTTTGTTGTGCTCCCCACTCCCTCACTCACATTTAGGAGGCTGAAGACTCTCCAAGAAGGGGCACTGTTAGAACTGAATTACACCACCTGGCCAAAAGGATCTCCTAATGATGAGTTTAGGTGTTTAAATCAAGCACACAGTTATGCAATTTCTATAGGAATGACTGTTTTCTCACAAGTCAAGTTTGTGAAATTACTGCTCTGCTAGAGCTACCCCAGACAACAGCAAGTGCTGTAAACATCAAAAAAATAAACATCTGCAGCAGCACTTGCTACAGAGCTTCAAACAGCCTTGGAGGTAACATCAGCTAAAAAACAGTGCGTTAGAAGTTTTATGAACTGGGTTTCCATGCCTCAGTGGCTGCACACAAGCCCAAGCTTTAGTGATGCCAAGCTTTAGTGGTGAATCAGGCTTCACTAGCTGGTTGGTGGATCTGATGTGTGTCAGGAGAACATCACCTACATGAATACACAGATTCAGCAGTAAAGTTTGGAGGAGGGGGAATAATGGGCTGGAGCTTTTTTTAGAATTTGGGTGATCCTCTCTTGTTCCAGCATGACTGAGCTCCTGTGGACAAAGTGAGCTCCATAAAGACATGGTTTGATGATTTTGGAGTGGAGGAACACCAGAGTCCTGACCTCCACCGAATTGAACAACTTCTGAACTGGAATGTTGATTGTGACCCAGACCTTCTCCTCCAACCTCACTGTCAGAAATTCCAAGAGCTCTATTTTTGGGAGCTCTTAATTAATGTCCATAGTTTTTGATGGGGGTGCCCAATAACCTCATACAGCAGTGTTAATCAGGCGTCCACATACTTTTGGCAAAACAGTCACTAAAATGCACATAGTAAAAAGTGCCCACTTTAGATATTTCAGCTAACAGGGAAATTATTTCAGTATTTAAAAGTTTTTCTAGTTTTTCATGCTGGAATTTTGTTTTATTTTAAAAAGGCTAGGGACTTATTACATAAAGCACAACAAACATTTAAAGAAATATATTTCCATTTTTCCACAAAAAGGAGACTACAGATACTGAGAGCTGATTGGTTGGCATTACAACTACTAGGTGTTGATTGGTTGGCATTAAAGGTGCTGAGTGCTAATTGACTGGTGATCAGCTAAGTAAAGTGCTACTACTGAAGAACCATGAACAAAGTAATATTAATATTAAAGAACTGTGTGTTTTTTGAATTCTCAGGAATCATTACACCTTTCTCTGGAGTTCTGTTCTGTTCCTGCTGGTGAGACAGTTTTTCACAGTTCATAATTCAGGCCTCGGTTAATAAAGCCAAGTGATTCTCATGGAGCTCCGTCAGGCCGAATCGCCTGGCCGACGCGGCTGTAAAGGCTGATTTCACAGATTAAATGAAAGCTCCTCTCATCTGCACCTGCAGTGAAGAAGGGCCATAAAAACGGGTTTGCGAATTTGCCTGGGTTATGAGATGTGACAAACGTGATTAGGTGGATCACACTCTCATGCAATGGACTTGCTGAAACGTTAAACTAAATTTCTGTTGCTACAGATGAACACAGGACCCTCAAACCGCTTTCAGTTTTATTGTGTGACTGAACCCAGAGCCTTCAGGCCTTTTAATAGAAAATACAACATGACACTAATTTATTTACATGGAGGTCAAACAGGTGTGAAGTAAATTAGTTAACATTTGTAACTCTGGGTTCAAGACATCAGTCAAAACATTTATTTACCACGATGACTTCTGAGGTCCACAGGCCCTGGTTTCTATTAATCTCACCACTTGTGAGCGAGATTAGGGTCAGATAAGGGTGAGGTGCAGGGGGTCATGTGGCCCCCCAATTTCAATTTGGTCAGAATTATTATTCTCAGTAAATCTTAGTAAACAGTTATTAATAATGATGATGATTATTAAATTGAATCATATTATTATTAAGTTAATACAATTATTAAAAATGTGAAAGTGAAAAATGTTAGACACACAGTAGATGTGTTGGCAGTCCAAACTGTGTTTAGAACTGGAGTTACAACACAAGAAGACAATAGTCACCAAAATCTTTTACTGTAAACACAAACCCAAACCACATCCAGCTCCTCATTAGGGTGGATCAGACTTGTGGACGTGGTTTAGGACTCAGTATGACTTACTGTGAGCTGTAAAAATGAACTGAACTTCTTCATTAAGGTGGATCAGACTAGTGGATGTGGTTTAGGACTCAGTATGACTTACTGTGAGCTGTAAAAATGAACTGAACTTCTTCATTAAGGTGGATCAGACTTGTGGATGTGGTTTAGGACTCAGTAAGGACTTAATTTCGAGTAAGGGGTGGGGGAATGTGTACAGTTCCTTTTAAATATAAAAAGATCATTCTCTCTCTCTCTTGGTTTGCAGTTTGCGTTCTCTGGAGTTCTGGTTTAATCACATGTACACACATGAAGGTAGGACGTGAGCGTTCTCTCTGTCTCAGTTTTCACTCTGCTCTCATTTCACCCAACTCAACATTCTTCCGTTTTTTTGTGTCCTCCCAGACATCATAGCTGCCCACTATCACCCATGGGGTTTCCTGCCCCTGTCCCAAGGGGCGTGCCAGCCGATGTTCGAGGAGCTGCTGCTGCTCCTTCAGCCGCTGTCACTGCTGCCCTTCGACCTCGACCTTCTGTTCGAGCCGCATCAGCTGCAGAAAGGTCAGGAGCACCTGAGACGCAAAGAGCAGCTGTGCTCCGCCCGCCACGGCCTCGACCAATCAGCTCGCTCCACCTTCCAGCTCATGAGGGGCTGTGCAGCGTTGGGGGCGGAGCCCATACGTGAAGGGGCGGAGGCCAAGCTAGAGGGGGCGGCCCCCCCGAGAGACAGGTTTGTGCTGAGGAGACAGGAAACGTGGCCCAGGAGCCAAGTGCAAAGGAGTGAGGCGGCCGGTTGCGAAATGTTGGAAGAAGGAGTGGGGCTTATGTTGAACGCAGATAGAAAGAGTGAAGGAAGTCGAGTGGAGGGAGGAGAGAGAAGTGCAGACAGGATGAAAGGAGTGGGAGGGGAGAGTGGAGAGAGGGAACGGAGGAGGGACAGGGAAGGAGATTCGGCGAGGCTGAAGAACAAACAGGCCGGCTGGTGGTTCCAGCTGATGCAGAGCTCGCAGGTTTACATCGACAACTCGGCCGAAGGCTCCAAGTTCGTGAAGTGGGAGAAGCGGAAGAAGGGAGGGGCAGAGGGGCGGAGACAGAGCCACCCACCTCCCAGAGAGGGCGTGGTCGAGGGAGCCGAGGCCAGTCACGAGGTGGGTGAACGCCCAGATCCTGAAAGAACTGCCTCAGGCGGCGGAAGAGGCTGGGGCGCAGGAAACGTGGCTTCTGACCAATCAGGGTAAGACTGGGCTTTACATTATTCAGTTTCAAGCATGAATGTTACTCAAAGTAAAATAAAGAATAAAAAACATTTTGCTTAAGACCAGCTAACTCCGTTAACTGAGAATAGCTAACACTAGCCAACTGAAAACTGCTAAAGGATAAACATCTATAATATTGGCTAATTCTGGAGGCAGTTTTGGTGTTGTGAGTGAATGGCTAGACTTTCTTTGTCATTGCATAGAGAGTGAAAGATGGTTTTGAGAGTTCTCTCGATCTTTTTATCACCCAGGCCTAGATCAGGGCCTCCCTCAGAACCACCCAGAGCCGCTCGGGGGAAGCCGTCGTGGATGGGCAGTCCTCCAGAGTCGGTGCTTACGGAGCTGAAGAGGAGTAAGGAGAGGCAGGTGGAGGGTCAGGACCAGGCAGGAGGAGCCCAGGCTCTCACTGGGGAGCCGGCAGACGCCTCGGCTCAGAGCCTGCGCTGGGGCCGGCTGTTCGGGGCCGGACACGCCAACAGGACGGAAAAGCCTGAGCAGAAATCCACCAAGAGCCAGAAGGGCAGGTCAGTAGAGATTAGAGAGTTTTTATTTCATGACTTCACGTCACCTGACCGCCTTGCCACATTTTCACACCATTATAAAAGTTTATGTTTTATATTATTTTATTATATGTACAGCACTGTAAAATATAAGAAATGTAAAATGTTCAGTTTCTCAGGTTTTATCTTTCATAGCTACAAGTATTGAACTGAACAAGTATAAGAACTGCTGACAATATCAAAAATAAGACAAAAATCAAAATAAGAGAAATGATGCAGCGTTTACAGAACTTGAATAATTCAAAGAAAACAAATCTCTTGTTCTCTCTTAAACTAAATGGCAATAATTACATTTTCCTCATTAAATAAGATGTGATTCAGGTGATCACTAATCAGTCACTAATCAATATAATATTATGTTTAAAGTGTGTTTCTTCGGCGTGTGTTCTGTTCAGGTTGCCGTCTGGCTGGCTGAGTTTGGACCGCTCTGTTCTGGATCTGGTGGTCCAGTCGGTGGGGGTCGGGAAAAGGTTGGACCCTCAGAACGTCACTGCCTGCAGTTCTGATCACCAAAATACTCCTAAACCAACACAGCAAAACCCAACTCAGGAGACGCCCTGTCAAACAAACACTACTTGGTAACCCCAACACACTCTTACACACTCACACACATTCTGATGTCATACCTCCAGCACTCAGTATAATCCTTTAACGAACCCTGAAAATAATCCTTAATCTCTTCTACATTCAAATATTCAGTCAGATTTAATTAGTTATAATTCATGCTAGGCAAAAATGTTTAATTGCAGTTAATCTAATGGCATTTTTATACGCACAATTAAATAATCAATTCAAAGTAGTATATTGCACAGTTTTATTTTTAAAGTACTGCTGTATGAACAAAAGTGCAATAACATTTCTGATAACAGGTTCTGAGTGCAATAACATTTTAATAACAGGTTCTGAGCAGGGCTGATTCTGATTGGCTGCTGTGTGTTTTGGGCGACACCCAGGGCCTCGTGCCAATTATCTACGTCACACTGCACAGTGAGGAGAGCCAGGGGCCTCTGGGACTACAGTGAACACACACACACACACACACACACACACACACTCACACACTCACAGCCTCAGACCATGCATGACTGCATGCACGGACTTAGGGGCTGAATTGAATAAACACACAAAAGTAAATACTTCTGTACAAGTGTTTTGTTTGTAGACACATGTAAACACACACACACACACACACACAGACACACACACACACACACAGACACACACACACACACACACACACACACACACA
>JBBPCY010000039.1:2517291-2527989 GCA_037974405.1 Brachyalestes nurse | reverse complement strand
CTCTGCCTCAGCAAACAGCCACAAACCAAGGATAAGAAATAAAATCCCTTTGATTTCATCCATGCTATCGATTGTAACGATGCCTGTTTGTAATGATGTTGTTTATCTCAGATTAGAGCGCTCCCCTCGTGCTGCTTCTCCGAATATCTGGTCGCTATGGCAACCAGTTGTAGTGGAAAATAGGTCCGAAACAGAGTAGAACCGAACTGAACCAAACCGAGCTGGTACCAGTCAGTGGAAAACTATCTGACTATCTGATCACCTGAAGGTGTAATCCTCTTTTCCAGGCCTACCTGTGGGACAATAATAAAGTGGTGGTGGAGTGGCTGGAGAAACACCTGCTGCAGCAGGAGGGCACGAGATCGGCCATCAGAGAGAACATCAAATACCTGAAGAGGGACTTCGCTCTCAAACACATCCGCAGGTACCAGACAGATCTGTCTCAATTCTCTACACAGTTTATGGCCAGTCGTCCCAAAACTGCGTCCATAGAGTCGAACCGGCAGAGAGTTTTTCTGCTGCCTTTGTTACTGTGGTTTTTTATTATTTATAGTCTTCGGTTCAGATCACCTCTCCATCTCGCTGCCTCAGATCCACCTCCTCTCTCTTTCTCTCTTCCTTTCCTCGCGTTCTGCCACCATGGGGAGGAGAGTTTTAGCTCCTCTGCTCCTCGGCTTTGGAACCCACTACCTCCTGACTTAAGAAACATCACTTCTTTTCCTCTTTTTAAATCTAGACTCAAAACTCACCTGTTCAGAATATCTTCACCTCCACTTTGCCTTTTTGTATTGTTTTATGTAGAGTTTGTAGATTATGTCTGTTCTTACTCTTGTTCTTTTCATCATTTTGTTGTGTAAAGGTGCTCTCATTATTAGTCCAGAAGTAGACGAATAGATTGGATAGATTAGAATAAAGTCTTGTTATCTCCATGTGTGTTCTCAGCCTGGTGGAGGAGAATCCGGAGGTAGCCATGGACTGTATCATGTACATGGCCCAGAACATCACACCGTCCCAGAGAGCCAAAGTCTCCCACCTGCTGGCCACCATGGAGAACAACACCAGCACCAACTAAGACCAGAACCCGGAGCTACGCGCACAAGAACCCGCCGGCGAAGACTCATAAGCTGACTGACCACTGTTCCACTGTTGACTAGAGAAGAGCCAGACACGACCAGTTCACAGCAGGGAGGAGGACTTTCCCTCCGCCGGCTTCTCAGGGCCGGAGAGAACTGAAACACGCACACACCAAGAGACCCAGTCGCTCCGCGGCTTTTCTCTCAGTCCCACGTTCAGATGTTGGGCATTTTACCTTCCCTGTGTTCTACTTGAGTGATTGATTTGATTTTTGTTTTGTTTTGTTTTTCCTCCACACACCAGAATCTGCCACTGAGCACGTGTTCATTTCCTTCACAAGTGTCGCCTTACAATCACTGCACAAACAAATATCTCCACTTTTTTGCTGTATTTCACATCCCTTTAATGGTTTTAATGTTTTTACTCATAATAATATGTCCGGATGAAAGGACACGGAGACTTCGGTCCTGACCAGACACTCCTAAATCAGCTCTGAGGCCTCGGCGTCACTCTCTAAACACTAACGTCGGTCAGGACCGGAGTCTGACCGGTTCAGTCCGGACAGAGCCGCCTGTCTGCCGACACATGAATGTACTGTACTGAGTAATGGGCTGAAAATCTAATAGCTTGAATATGTGATCAAAAATATTGTGACTATGGAAGAAAACAAATAGCCATTAAGCTGCCTGACCCGTCCAGGCTCCGCCTGTATTTGTGTCCCTAACTAGCGTTGTTTGGTTTCCCATTACGCTGAAAGGGATTTTTATTATAATTTTTTAGAGCTTGTCCAACCTAGCAACAGTTGCTAAGAGCCGATTTGTGGGTGGAGCCTGTATGGATCACTTGTTGGATCACATTCGTCATTAGTTTGGTCTCTGTGTTCGTTTAAGACGCCGAAGCGTTCGACTTGCCAAAGAAACGGTTAATTTTAGAAATTGAGCTTTTATGCAGTTTAATATCAGTATTATAGAGTAACTAGAGCCACTGGACTAAGTTAGTGTGGGTCATATGTGTATATATTTGTGAAACGATACATCTTCCTCAGGTTTGATGGGTTTAATTGTGCTAACAAACTAAATTCATGCCAGTATGTGCTTTTTAAGCTGAGTGACCAGTGTTCCCAGTTTGGCGCTGGGAGTTTCACCAGACATCAGTATATTAATGCTCATGAGATTAGAGTTTACACTGAAAAAACAGACGCCAGTCACTGCAGTAGTTCAAAGTCTAATCATCTGGGCAGACTGATTAAAAAGTGTTGCTGCTACACAGTCAGTAGTGTTTAAATGATTTTTGGATTTCCAGGGTGCAGGAAATGATAACCAGCCGTCCTGAAGTGCCTGAATCGTCGTTGTTTCTGTGAATGATCAGAATGTTTTTAAAGGATCGTGGCCTCTGTTGTGTAAGACTTGAATAAATATGTTTTTGACTCACACACTCCCACAAGGTCACTTGTAATTATTTCATCCAGTGTTTTATTACGGGTTTCTGCCTCAGAGCGTGTGGCAGCCTGGGCTCTGAGGTGTTCCAGAAACTTCCAGGACAGACTCGTACTCATCTGGGCTGATCATCATCATCTGTAGTGCAGCAGGTTTCTTTTCTTCAAAAACAAAACCCCAGCCAAAGCTTGAAGAGGGCAAAAAGGTGGATTTATCTGAATATTTATCTGAATAACTGGCCTGCCAGTTGCAGTGTTTCACGCTTGGAGCTTTATCAAGAGTTCGCTGTAGGGGTGGGCGATACAGCGAAAATATATCATGGTATTTTGATACTTATAGTCCGATACATTGGGACAGAAAGAACTATCTAAAGATATCAATTCAGTTGTCATTTTTAATGCAGTAAATCCAATTAAACATGTTTGTTTACTGACAGTAGCTACAATATACTCAGGAAAGTGAATTGTGATGAAACTTCTCAGTTACGATGTGATATCGTCATATTGCCCACCCCTAGTTTTTCCACCCTGTTTGTTTGTCACCACATGAGCTTTCACTGCTAGGGGTCATTTTGTGAGTCTTTAGATATATACAGTAAAAAAGCCCTTTATGCCCCTTTCCATCTCATTTATAAATATAAATAATAACCAATAATTACAAAGTAGATTTACCATCTATCACAATACAACAACAGACACACAAACTACAGTTACAGCACTAACATGCAAACACGGAAAAACGAGAATGCTCCTGGGTTACGGGCTGAAGACGTGTAGAAAAGGTTCAGTTTCCTTTTTATCGAGCAGGTTAAACACCAGCCCACAGTCAGGAGAACGTGTTGAGAGGTGCTCGCAATGAGAAAAACACTGGGTTTGTTCCAAGTGCTGCCCAAACAAGTACCTAAGTTTTAAAAAATGGTCCATTTTGTTCTGTTTGGAGCTCTTAAATGTACATGACTGTCAGTCAGATCCCTTTTCCTTCATTCCTTTCAGTTCCCTTATTAAAATCAGTTTTCTGGAGGCTTCCTCTCTCAGTAGTGCAGTCCCTGTGATGCCTCGGTGCAGAGAGCAGCTTGTCCAGCTACATCAGTAGAGAAAAATACTTGATCTGTGCATTAGAACCAGCGTGCGCGGTGAGGGAACCGGACGTGGAGTTCCCAGGCGGTGGTTTGGAGGAGCTCAGTGCAGGACGATGGGTTTGCTGGTGCCCTGTGTGCTGATGTACTGGGTGGAGAGTCCGTCCAGTGCGCTGTAGGAGGCGTAGACGCTGGTCACCTGCAGGTCTGAGTACGGCAGCCCCGCAGCTCCGGACCCCGGCGTCAGGTTCACCGTCTCCAGGTCACAGTCGGACAGGCGGAGAGGAGAATTACTGAAGGTGCCCAGGGCCTCCAGGTTAAAGCTGTCGTCCTTCATCTCCTCCCACAAGTTCCCTAAGGAGAGAAGAGGCGTTTTAAAAGGGTTCCTTTTTTATAGAGTGATCAATGGAAGCATAATTTGTTGATCTTATGAGGCATGTTCTCATTTCTATATTTTTGTTCTTCTGTTCTTTTAAACTTTCACAAGGCAGCTTTACAGAAAGTGACCAACAATGCAGAAGGAATATTCTGAAGGGCAAATAAAAACATTAAATAATATAAGAAATTATTTTAGATCAAATCAATCAAGAAATGCACATTTACTCAGTAAATTCCAGATAATTTTTATGATTTTGTTCGACAAAACTGACTTGCTGTGGAGGTTTGGTGTCATTTGAGGTTTCATTTTTACTTTATATTTTTTGCCTTGATGGTAAAGATGTAGGAATCTGGATTAAAGGTGATATTTGCAGCTGCTGGTTCTGAGATGCTGACAGCTGTTTTGTTTCCTGAGATACGAACCTTGCAAGGCGAAGTCCATGATGCTGGGGTCCAGCGTGTCCACCTCTGGGTGGGGGTCTCCGTGGACGCTGTAGATGTCGGGGGGCTGCTGTTTGGCTGGGGGGTGCTGTGGCAGGGGGCTGCTGTGGGCCAGGTCCGGTGCGGTGTGGAGCGGAGGGGTCTGGGCCGGGGCCGGGGACGCGGGGGCCAGGCGGGACTGACTGTGGAGCTGCAGCTGAAACTGCTGGTGGATGGGCAGGCAGGGCAGAGACAGAGTCACCACCGGCTGGGACTGGAGCTGGGGCTGTGCCGGGACGGGGAGGGCGGCTCCAGGGAGGCAGCTGGGTAGGTGGGTCATTCCAGGGTCCAGCGGTTTCCGTCGACAGCTCTCCGGCCGATCTGTGATTAGCTTGTCTAATTCATCTGAGCAACATCAAACAAGAGTGCAGTCAGTCTTTTGTACAGAAAAAATCAGGGCTGTCTACAAGTAAGAATTTTCTTGCTTTACATAAAGGCCTAGAATTCAGCTGAGTCAGCTATTCAGAATAGTTTTCCATGTTTCATCTGCTTTGCTTGTTATTTTCCAGCATTATAGGATTGTAGCACATGCATAATATGTAGAAAAATAAAAGTTTTTATTCTGCAGTTAATTTTATAAACATTTTTACACTGGTGTGAGCCCATATTAAATGAAGCAAAATTTAAACACAAAAAATGTTCAGATATTCAGTATAATGTGAATGTATTCAGGTTTTTGATCATTTTTGTGGTCGAGTCACCTCTCTAATGTATGAGGAGAGAGAGTGAAGGGGAGAGTGGCCTTAAAAGTGTGTAAGACAGACTCGACACTCTTCAAGACACTAAAGCTCAGGTCGGTTATAAAAAGTCACTGCTGTGGGTTAATTAAAAATAATTACCCTGTGAATGTGGCTACACATGCTTTTCCCGCCCTTTTTCAGCCCTCCTTAACCATAAAGAACAAGCTAACGCCTCCTTCTGTGGTTCAGTGGTAAAAGTCAGAAAAGGCAGTTTGATATCCTGGTGAGCTGATTTTTATTATTTTTTTTACTCTAACTCTTTGCTTTGTCCATAAAACCAATGTTCAGCATCTACAAATTTTATAGCAGCACTTTTTCCCATGAATCCGTGACCTCCTGCATCAGGGTTGGTATGGAGGCTGGGCACTGACCTGGGTTGGCCATGCTGCGGCGGATGGCCGGCAGGTCCTTGCGTTTCCATTTCTGCATCTCCTCCTCCATCTTGTCGATCTTGGCAGGGTTGAGAGCCCACAGGCATCCCTTCCGTGAAGAGCCGCTCAGCTTGTTCTCCACTTTTTCAAAGCACTTATTCAGAGACAGGTTGTGCCGCACCGAGTTCTTCCAGCCATCAGGCGCTGTCTGAGGATCACAGTCACAGAACAGAGGTTTTATTTATGGTGTACTAGTTACTTTTAGGAACCGTTCTCAGTGTTTTCATTGTTGTGTGTTTAATTCCCTGATTGAAAACAGGCCCTGGAGGATGAAGTGTTTGTTTATGCCTCCTTCTGAATCACATAAAGAGAAGTGCCTCCTCTTGAGGTCTGGCTCTTACCTTAAAATATGGAAAGTGCTCTTTCATGAAGCTGTAGATTTCACTGACCGGCAGACTGCCTGTTTTACTGTTCTTCAGAGCCATAGCGATCAGGCAGCTGAGGAAAATTCACACAGTGGATCTGCATTAAACAGCGACTACATGAATGATGTATTACTCTGTAGACAGGCATGTTTTAGCCGGGTTGCTGAAACTGTCTGGTTTTAGGCTCTGATGTCTGAGACAGTCGCTCACCTGTAGGAGTAGATGGGTTTGGGGAAGGTTTTGGGTTGCAGGTCCTGGCTGTGTGGAGGGATGCGCTGCTGAGGGAAGAGGCTCTGGCTGTTATATCCACCATACAGTCCTCCAGGAGAACACTGAGAGAGGTAACAGAGAAATCAAAACTTGATGAATCCCCAAACCTTTCTAGAATATATTCTCCCTGAGTGTAACATACTGTGGATGAAAATTATATATAATTCGCTGGTGAGTGAAGGGACAGTGACCATACAGAGCTCATTTTCCATCTCCTCTTCAGGCATAATGATCTGTAGTATTAGCCAACATTTATCAGATTTCTCTGAATAAAAATATGGAGCTAGAATAGTAGAATAGCTTGGCAAGGTTTGAAAAAGGAGAGCTGTGGCCCTCTGGAACTCTGGACCACTTTGTATGGGTGAACACTAACTATTCTTGAATGATCTGAAGTACCTGCTGGTTTGCCTGGGAGAAGGTCATCACTTGCTGAGAGGTGGTCTGGTAAACAGAGGCAGGACACGGGAACCCGGGAGAGAATTGCGGCATCTGAGAACCAACAGAGAGCTCCAACAGTTACACTGGATACTTTCATATTTGACTTGTAGTCAGTTATTGACAGTCAGTCACTGTGGACAGTGATGTCCTTGTCTTTAAGTAAAAAAACAGTAAACCCACAGACTGTAATACAATTATAATAGAGGCAGATGTGCAGGTGTTAGTGAGTGTTGAGACAGCAGGTTGTTTAGTTATTAGTGGTATCAGTGGTATGATACAGATGAACTGTAAACTGCTGGTTCAGAGTTGATCAGGTTGTAGAGAAACTCACGCTGCTCATCCCCAGTGGGCTGTGCTGCATGTTGCTCTGCAGGTGGATCATGGAAGCTGCTCCTCCTGCTACAGTCATATTATTCATCTGAGCTGTGGGAGTTAAATCACAAAGCCATGCTGTTACTTCATGCACTATTTTGTCTTAAAATTAAAAATTTGTCTTAAAAATCTTATCTGCAAACATGTCTTCAGTTGTTACAAGTTTCGTGTAAAGGCTTTAGGCAGAATTTCTCAAGTTAAAAAGGTCTTGATTAATCAGTACATGTTAGAATGTGAAAGGAAATGTATCTTAGATAAGAAAACCCTTTATTAGTCCCACAGGTGGGAAATTTCCATTGTTACAACACAGAACAAGAGAAGACAATGGAAGCAGTGTCACCTATAGAAATAAAAACTGTGTAACAAAGTAATATAAAAAGTACATTCTGCAAAAAAGTGTGTATACAGTAATCCCCCTGTTTTACGCAGATCAGGACTCGCGGATTCAGTCACACACAGTTTTTTTTTTTTGAGAACTGAACTCATAGTTTTAACTGGAAATCCCCACAATAACACGGAAACTGCAAATATCCTCCGCCTTATTTTGCATTTTGTGGCAATAAATATATTATTTCTGAATGTTTTCACACAAGGGGAGCCGTTCACCTCGCCGCGGTGTCCCAATACTTTTGTCCCTTCAAACTCCACAGTTCAGTAGATCTCCAGGAGACCTTTCCAGCGAGCCCTCATTTGTATTTGTAGCCCGAGTGGATCAGGTTTTATTCTCTGAAAACCGAGTGTCCCAATACTTTTGTCACGCAATCTTCCGAGTTGCATATCTCGGCGGGGAATTTAAATTAAAAGACGGGTTTACCTTGAAAAGAGGAGAATAGGGGTTTACCATCACATTTTCTTTAAGGGTAATGCATTAAACTGAGTTTAAAATGAAATCTGGGAGCATGTTTGGGGGCATACTTAGGGTTTACACTAGGGCTGCATGGTATTAGGAAATATGCGATATGCGATAATGTTGTAGAGTGTTGCGATGATTATATCACATGTGATGTAAGTAAAAACTTTGCCTTTATACTGTTAATGTTTTTCTGCTTTGGATTTGCTGGTAAAACGACTCCAGACGTGGACTAGTCTATACAGAAAAAAATGAAATGCAATATTTCCGTTCCAACATGTTTTCTTAAAGCATTTACTTAAACTGTGTTTTAATGCCACCCATAAAACATTTGAACCATTGAACATAGTTGGAACATAGAACCATTGAACATAGTTGGAACATAGAACCATTGAACATAGTTGACAATAAATTTGCGATATATGGTGCATCCCTAGTTTACAGTATAAAAATAGGCATTTTTGGGTCGTTTTTGTGGTTTGTCCACTATACGCGGGTGCTCTTGGAACGTAACCCCAGCGAAAAGTGAGGGAATACTGTTTACACAGACTCTGAACAGCTTTAACTCTGGCAGGTCTGTATGGGTGATTCCTCTCAGTGTTAGTGAAGAGAGAGAGTCCTCTGACCTGTCTGCTGCTCCAGCAGGCCGCTCTGAGCCGAGACGCTGAAGTCGGCTCGTCCCGGACCGAGCTGCTGCAGCCGGGGGACATCCACTGAAGTCAGCCAGGACAGAGACTGCAGGTCTCCAGGGAGCTCATCTTTATTCAGCTGGGAGGGGTCTGTGGTCAACAGCCTGCAGAGACACAACACAGCACTTACAACCAACTGACACTTCCAAATCAGCTGGGATTAAAACAGCTGCTGGGGGAGAGACGGCCCGTTACCAGATGGAAATCAGCTCCTCTGTTAACTGCAGATATCTTTTATCCAAGGAAAACAACACTCCTGCGTGTAGCCCCTGACAAATACACCAAAAACTAAACACCGTCTCCAAACAGTGCCTGAATTATTCAGGAATATTAAACTATACTGGAAAAACAACCACAGTGGGGAGGTAAACACAGCACTTTCCCCCACTTGGGTAAAAAAGTGAAATAAAAATCAGGTTAATGTGAGGGAGTCAGAGAGGAGAGGTGGGAGAGGGGGAATACAGAGAGAGGAGAGGTGGAAGAGGGGGAATACAGAGAGAAGAGAGGTGGAAGAGGGGGAATACAGAGAGAAGAGAGCTGGAGAGGGGGAATAAAGAGAGGAGAGACTCTTGAATCCTCTCCAGACGTCCCTGTGCACACTCACTATTGAGCTCAATAATTGGGGTCGCTATGACAACCCTCACTTTTTCGGTTATTTTGTGGGTCGGGGGGACACTGTGGTACACCCCCCTCACTCCAGCCCCCCCGACAACATCTCTGAACTGCAGTCAGGTGACCAGGTCCTGCCGCTCAGCCATTGGCTGAATCGTATGTAAACAGCGCGTGGGATGATTTGAAACATGGTGATGGGGCACACGCTGTCTGCAACAGTTGGTCCGGCTCTATTGAAAAATGATCACCTATTGTGTCCCAAACGACAAATCTGCACCGCGGCACGTGGCACCATTGTCTTCCCCGCCCCTCCTCCAGACCCGGCCTTGATTGTCTCTACCGGTTTTTTTTTTTTAAACCAACCCCTTGCATTAATCTGCTGGAATGACAGGCCTCACACTACTCAAACAAATAGGATGCCATCTGTTTCCCTGTCCCTCCCCACCCGGGCCCTGCCTTCTGCCCCCTCCCCTTTCAGACACTGCCTGAGGGGCTGTTTCAGAGGGGGGTCAGGGGTGGGGGGTAGTAGAAGGAACCTTCTCAGCCCATCACCTGAATAAATTACATCATTGGAGAAGAGCGACTGAGGACTTTCAGCTGAAAGGGTTCTACATAGCACCAAAATATGGTTCTCTGAATTCAAACCTTTTGGTACCATTAAGTTCTACACACAACCGCTGCCTGTATAACGGAACCCTCGGAGAACCTGTCTCCAGGAGCCCAGACCTGTTAGGAGTCTATGAATAGTAATGAATCTTTCACACGTGCCGGCGGCTGCTGGAGTGAAACGTGACTCCTCCTGGACAGCGCCACCTTTATCCCTCACAGCTCTGAAGTAGAAGCTCCTGCTGGAGACACCTTGCAGCCGCGCGGGACACGGAGCAACAGCTGGGAGCCTTCTCTCTCAGAGCCCTGTCCTGGGACACCTGGACACCGGGACAGTATCAGATTCATAACTGTCAACGCACTCAGACACCAGTAACACCAACTTCACTCACCAGCTTCTGCAAAACAACAGCAGGAAAAAACAAGATCTATCAATCCGTCTGTGTATCTCTCTGTGTATCTGTCTGTCTATCTATCTGTCTGTCTATCTATCTGTCTGTCTATCTGTCTGTCTGTCTGTCTGTCTGTGTATCTATCTGTCTATCTTGTGGTGCTCATGTTTAAGTTATTACTTTTAGACTGTGTCTTAGAAAAATTCAGATTGTGTTTAAATTTAAATTGTAGTTACATTTAGACTTAGTTACTTTATTTGTACTAATGCCTTTATTCTATGTTTAAGAAAAATCTAGATTTTTATTTAAAATGTATTTATCTAAAATGTCTGCACAGCCAAAGGAGCGGTTCAGGATACATTTCACTGCCTGTTGTACCTGCAACTATGCATGTGACAAATAAAGAATCTTGAATCTATCTATCTGTCTATCTATCTATCTATCTATCTATCTGTCTATCTATCTATCTATCTATCTATCTATCTATCTA
>JBBPCY010000039.1:2469428-2483627 GCA_037974405.1 Brachyalestes nurse | reverse complement strand
TGGAGACAGTAGTTTATTCTTGTTTATAACTTCAGTTTGCTCTTTATTTCTCCCACAGTGGTGAAACTGCACCATTTGTTATTGCAGTTGTTTCGCAGAATTAGAAAAGGGAGCTGTATTTCTAATAAAGTTTGAATCTGAACCTGTTTAGTTTGAATGGGGGGGTCATTAATGTTCCTGTCTAGAAAATGGGGCTCTGCAGAGAAAGTTTGGGAACCACTGGTTTAGACTATAAAAAATGCTATAAAACTTACCTCTAAATAAAGAAAAACAAGTCCATGATGATCATTTTAATGTTTCTAATGGTTTCCTTTACTGATCAGCACTCTTGCATGTTAGTGAGTCAGGAAGCGTTTTAAATAGTTTCAGATTAACCCCAGTTCCTCTAGTAAAGGCTTTCAGGGGAATCCTCACAGAAGGTAAAGCAGGAGCACTTTTAATTTAAATTATTCAAACTGGCTTTCAGGAACAATTTCCAGTTCAAGTCTAGTCTAAAAACCCTGGTAAGGATTAAACAGAAAAGGAATAAATGAAAGAATCTAGTCTAAAGTTATTCTGTCAGTTGTAATTTACTAAAATGCAGTAATACAGAGCACAGAATATCCAGTTAAATCTCAGACTAGAGTGAGAGATTTAATATACTGATAATAAACCATTCCTCTGATTTCTAAATGCTTCCTGAGTAGTTGTGTGTTAAACAGAAGTGTTTAATATTAATATTGAGATGATCTCTTCTCTGGCAGATGCAGCTGAAGGTGGTCACCAGTTCCATCTTCAGTGGGAAGAAGGACAGTTACCCTTCCAGCATCGCTGTGCCTTTCCTGGACACCAGAATCAGTCAGTACAGTAAACCCCATCTTCATCCTCACAAACGTCTTTATTTTCAGGTTTAAATCAGTGTTTCAGACCCACACGGTTATTAGTGTGATTACTGTTCATTTTAAGTTTTCTTTTTATTATTATTCTTTTTATAGTCGAAAAAAATTCCACTTGTCTTCCGAGTCATTAAAAAAAATATCCGGTGTCCTGCGCATGTATTTAGATTTTAGCTCGGTTGATCAGGAGCCGAGTACTGATATTTTAAATTTTAGATTTTTATGGTCAAGTCACCTACATAATGTACGGGGAGAGAGAGCGTCGGGGTGAGTCACCATGACAGTGTCATCACATATATCACATATATGGCGGCCAGAAAGTAACAAAACATGGAGTGACGAGGTCCGTCCTGTGGAGCAGAACACCCAGCAGACTCATAAACAGACTGTAAAACACTAAAGCTCAGGTCAGTTATTAAATACTGCGTGTCACTGTTTGCTGTGGTTTAATTAAAACTGATCAGCCTGTGAATGCGGCTCCAAACACTGGAGGGTCGCTCCACCCCTTTTCAGCCGTCCTCAACCTTAAATATCTTGGTAAGAGTCAGTTAATTAACCCCCTCCTCCATGGTTCAGTGGTAAAACATAGCTCTGAATGACGTGAGTCAGTTTGATACGCTGCAATGAGCAGAATTTATTTTTCATGCAAATTATTTTGGCCATGAAACCAATATTAGTGTGGAGGCTTTATAGCAACCACTCTATCACACTCTCTGAAATGCGTCTAGTTTTAGACTTTAGTATTTCTGGCCTTTTTTAGTCTGTTTATAGAGCAGTAAGTGTTCAGGTCAGGAGTTGTACAGTGCTGAGTTTGGTGGTCATGACTATTCTGTTGACTCTCCTGTGTGTTGAACAGGTGAGCAGGAGATTAACGTGCGGGTTCTGCAGACGATACGCAACGAGCGCATTAAGGTACATCAGAGTCTGGATCATGATACTGTGAAGCTGGACACGTGTGGACAGATGTTTAAATTAATAAACAGAATGAAGATAAATACAAATCGAGGCTTTATCATAGATTTACTCTCTACTTCCTCTCTCTCCTGTCTCTCTGTAGTACAGCGTTCCTGTGGTGAAGTATGACCGGAACGGGTTTAAGCCTAGACCGAGGCAGCTGATCCTCACCCAGTCTGCGGTTTACCTCATCGAGGAGGCCAAGATCAAACAAAGAGTGGCCTACACGTCTCTCAAAGGTGGGACACTGACTTTCTCCACCACTGACTGAATTCCCACTAAACTCCCTCTGGGCTGAGGAGGACTGTGGTCCAGCACAGTCCAGTAACACCAGGTTCAGGTTCAGGTTCTGGTCCAGATTCTACCAGGACATTCCCACTAAACTCCCTCTGGTCTGAGGAGGACTAAGATCCAGCACAGTTCAGTAACACCAGGTTCAGGTTCAGGTTTAGGTTCAGGTTTAGTTTGAAAAAGGAATTCACCAAACCTTACATGACCCGACCTGAAGGGCCTGGAGAGACTCAAACAGTATAAATTCTAAAAACTAAAATAATTCCAGATAGCAGGACCCTATTAGTGCTGCCCTTCCTGCGTGTCCTCAGACTGTGTGAGAGTCCAGGCTGTGGAGCTGTGTAATAATGTGTGTGTGTGATGTGTAATAATGTGTAATAATGTGTAATGTGTGTGTGTGTGATGTGTAATGTGTGTGTGATGTGTGTGTCCAGGTGTGTCTGTGAGTAACCTGGGTGACACCATGATGATTCTGCACGTTACGAATGATGACCCCAAACAGAAGGTACTGACCAAACCTCCTCTGAGACCAGAACTAAACTGAACCTTTCAGTTCGTTTATCCTCAGTAGGCCACGCCCTCTCTAACCATGAGGGGGAGTTATTCTGCGTTAAAATGAATCCGTAGTTTATAATTCAGTAATGAAAGTGATGTTCCTCTTTTCTCAGGGAGATCTCGTGCTCCAGTGCGATCATCTCTATGAAGTTCTGACCAAACTGAGCATGATAGCAAACAAGCAGGACGCCATTAAAGTGCTTCAGGGAAAGTGAGTCCGACTTCACCGGCGCTCCAGTAATGTCTGTTCTGCTGATCTGCGGAACATCGAATGGTGCTTAGCTAGAACATGGGATCTGCACAGAACGCATAGTGCTTTGTAGCACTGCCTTCTTTCATTGCCAAAAAAGAGAATTGGGGGTAGAAGAAAACAGCCAAAAAGTGGATTTCCAGTCATTTCTTTTCTAAATGATTAAATGGTTTAGATATTCCAGAGTGGTGTGAAATACTCAGTAACAGAAATCAAATCAGAAATGACAGGAACCAGACATCTGAAGAGCTGAAGATGCCTTTAAACCTCCGTTTTAACATCCAAGTTTGATTCTTCTTCCAGCATAAAGTTTGAGATGCCGGGAGGCAAGGAGAGCTTTGTGGACTTCAGCACTGGGCAGGAGCCGCTGGTGTACAAGGGCAAGAACGGCCATCTCACAGTGGTGAGACTCCACATCCTCACAGACTGGACCAGACTAATATTACTAACACACAGCTGAGAGGGTTCCACCACTTCCTTCTGAAAGAACTGAGAGAACGCTGGAGAACTGGACCAAGTCTGTAGACTTTATTCTGTAGATCTGCTCCAATTCTCCAACTTTATGATGCAGTTCTTTCAGAAGCAAGACGCAGAATCCGCTCAGCTGTAGAGGATATAGTTTATGTATGTTGAGTGTATTAAAAGATTTTAAATCTCAGCACTAATTTTTGCTGCATTTTAAAAAGTTATGATCTTTCTTTACCTACTGGTTCACCGAACAGAGGAATAATACAAAGTGAAACTTTCTCTCCACTGGATTACAGTCCATCACCTTCTGTTTCACAGGTCACCCCCCGGATAAGAACTCGATGAGCCCAACACTGAGGAGGATATTAGAGTTTATCTCTCAGAGCTTTTTACCTCCTCACCTTCCAGAGCATCATCTCTCAGTGCATGGAGGCCAGCCCCTGCAGAACCCAACATCTAGAGCTTAAAGGGTTAAAAAACACATTTACACTTCATGAGCTGGAACACTGCAAGTCTGAAAAGGTTCTTTGGAGCTACAAAGTGAATGTAGTCAACAATTAGGGCTGCACAATATATCGCATATTTATCGTCATCGCGATCTCAACATGCACGATATCCATTTCGCCAAAGAACTGCGATAAATGGTGTTTTTCCAAAGCTCTTTGTATCAACATATTTGGCCAATCAGGTGGAGTCCTACTGCCTTATGCCCGCCCCCTAGTAGAGAACTTATTATAATTTAAATTGTTTACATTTATTTAAGGTTTAAAATTAAAATATTTTCAGATTTTTTCCCCAACAATGTTCACTGGTTCAAATGTTTTATGGGAGGCATTAAAATGCTCTGTTTAAGTAAATTCTTAAAAAAAAAATCACGTTGGAATGTTTTTCTGTATAGACTAGTCCGCGTCTGGAGTATGTTACCAGCAAATCCAAAGCAGAAAAACATTAACACTATAAAGGCTATAAAGTTATTACTTATCGCATGTGATATCGCCATCGCAACATTCAACATTATCGCATATCGCATCTTTTCCCAATATCGTGCAGCTCTATCAACAGTGAATGGAAACGTAATCTCCACCAAACAGCTTAATGCAAACTTCATGCATCTCAGTCTTACATCTGTTTCTGATGCACATCTGCCCTGATGTATATGAACTGGATGCTGCTATTTTGGTTCTTTTGTTCACATCATTATCCTTAGTAGTACAAAACTAAAGGAAAAGTCCCAACATGTCTTGGCTGATCTTCCACATTTTGGACGGTTGAAATGTGCAATTTCTTTTTTGAACTACTTTAGCAAACCCTGTATTTCCAGCACTGCCTTGATTAGACTGTATTGCTCACCCAGCCATTTCCCCCAGTTGTGTACGTTCTTTTAATTCATTTTTTGAAAGCTGAGACTTGGGGACTTCAGACAGAGAATGAAGTCTAAATGGTGAATAACTTTCTAACATCCCAGCTGTTTTATTCTTGTTCCACATTCAGAAACTGTGACGTAAAGCCATATGTACGATAAAGTTTTATATTTAAATGTACAAAAACAGAAATAAAGGACAATAAACACTGAAGTTTGGTCTACGAAACTGGTAGAAATCTTTATTTACGATAAGGTGTATATAAATATATTTTATGTAAAACTTTAAATCATGTGCGCATCTGTACAAATGTCTACAGTATACAGACTCTGTTACCTTCTAAATAAGTTTTAATAAAACTAGTGATGACAATGATATTATGCACGATGTGACAGAAGAGATCTGAAAGCGCAGGTCAAAGTAAAAGTGCTGGTCTTGAATTAGCCTTCACTAATTTTACCGTACGGACTATAGCTGTGTGCTTATAAAGCGTGAGCTGATCCTGAATCAGTGCCCAGAGTGCTGATCTAGGACCAGTTTTATGTTTTTACAGGACATGAAATGCACAAACTGATCACAGCCCTGCCCTCCAACTCCAAATATAGCAACAACCCCCTCCATGCTCTGAGGAAATGACAATACTTAGTAAAACTTGAAGTATCTGGTTACTTTCTAATCCTCTCCTCTGTTACTGAATCGGCCACATACAAGCCATCGCTCTGCCTGCGTCTCAGTTTCAGCCCCCTAATCGCTCACCAGCCTGCGATTAATTAAACATCATGTGGTGAAAATACAGACACTCGTAAACTGCAGCCTGAAGACGGAAAGCCGCTGACGTTTATCCTTACTGATGTCAAGTGTCCTCTGAAGGAAACAAGAACAACGCCGCCCTCTGGTGGATAAAACCAGGAACTGCAAAAACCTGACCATGTTTCTCTCATCAACAGTAAAAACACACAGAAAGAGTCTCTAATAATGACACTCCAAACAAAGCTGACAGAGGAAATCCTACTCAAGAGTCTCGGTCTGAGCCGTTAAGACACAACACCAACACATTCCAAGGCGCGCACACACACACACACACACACACACACACACACACACACACACAAACAAACAAGAGGAACCTCTCAGGATCCTGTCAGAACAGAATAAGCCAGAAGATAACACTGTCCACTGTACAGTCCCAGTCAGAACCTGTGACCCTGCAGGAACACACTTCATACCCTTTTGTTCAGAAGCAAGGAAACAAGGCTGAAAGTCTAAACATGGGAAACCTTGACTGAGGCACTGCAGAATTACTCCTCAGCTGCTTTGGGGACCTTCTGTCTGGGAATCGGCTACATTCACATCACTGGATAAACACAAAGAGGGGGAGTCGGCTGCAGCACATCACACTAAATCATTCGTCCATATTTTAATTCTCTTTTTAGTCTGATGTCTCCGGATTATCCAAAAATAGAGATAATCCCAGACATGCTCTTTGAATTCATGAAGCCCTCACTGCAGAACCTGGCCACTCCTGAAATGAGAGATCGTCGCTGTAATAACGATTGAACAGGCAAGAATCCTACAGAACTACAGAGTCTCATCTCAGGAGCCCCAGCTAGAGGAGAGTGGATGTCTGTAGAAGCACAGCCGCTCTTCTCCAGAGTGAAAGGGCTAAACAGGGAATATGTCTGTCTCCCTCTCTCTCACGGTCCGGCGCTTCAGGAGTGGTCACTGAAAGACAGAGGGAGGAATAATCGAAGCGCTGTTGGTCTTTAAGGCACAGGGTCAGGGAGGTGGTGGAGGTCACTGGTGGTGGTGCGTGCGGTCGTCGGGTCACTTGATGTGGATCCTGCGGACTCTCTCGATCCGCTCCTCGTCCTCGTCCAGGTGATGCGAGCGGCCTGCAGCGCCCCCTGTGGCCTCCAGCAGCGCGTTGTCTGGCCCGCGGCCGTCCTGAGACTCGTACAGCAGGATGTTCAGCGTCTCCTCATAGATCCGCGCCTCGGGAAACTCCACCTGAGGGACAGAGACACTGGTGTTAACGTTACCATAGCGATAATTACTGACTGCATCAGTAACCACATTACTGCTCTTAATACACTTATTATTCTTTAAGTATCTGGAATTTGGTGCCACTTGTTCTCCACAGTGATCAGTGACCATGCGAGTGTTGGAGAGAGACGGCTATGGAATCCGGAAAGGGACAAAACGTGGAGAACCTTCAATCTTCAAAACACTAAAACACAGGTCAGCTGTATGAACTAAGGTTAAAGCCCCAGTCTCTGAAGAACACTGTTTGAATCATCAGGGTGAGAAGACACTTTTTCCCTTAAAACGTTTGGTGTCTCCAAAAGATTTTATAGCAAGCATGCAATCACATTTCACATGTTCTTCTAAAAATCTATCTAGTTTACTTCATTCCTGTTCACTCAGGCTGAGAATTACTAATAGCATTTTTAAAACAAAGGGGCTATAGGAGACTTACCCCTTCATAATGCCCACAGGAGACTTAACTACTATTAATTATTGTCATAACGGACCATTTAAGTGATTAAGATCCTTTTTGTTTTATAATAGATAATGCGAGGCACACCGCCTTATTACAGCATAAAGAGTAAAAACTAAGTTTATCTGACTCATTTAAACACACATGGACTGTACAATATCAGATAAGTCTTTCTGGAGGAATTTGGTTCCTGATATTCAGAACTGAATCCTCCTGTAAGTGAAAGGATTTCCTGAACTGAATCCTCTGAGTAAATATTAAAGCTGTGAGGGGTTTTCTGCTGTTACCTTGGTTTGTTTCTTCTCGGTGGCGTAGACGATGGAGGTGCAGCAGACCTCGGCGATCTTCCTGCCCTGGCCGTAAAAGGACCAGCAGCAGATCTCGTCTCCGATCACGTCCTTGATGAAGAGCACGCGGCCGTTAAAGCGCAGAGACAGCTTGTCGAACAGCTCAATGTTCTTCAGCATGTTGTCATCAGAGTTACTGTACACAGAGATTCACAGCTGTAGTTTAACTCCACCTTGTATTTACTGTTAAATTAAATAGTGGCATGTTTCAGCTGATCTGGGATCAGGTTTCAGCCTAATCAGCAGTTACAGCCACCAAAATATTTATTAGGTCTCCCAGAGGTTCTTGTAAATATATACTGATTATATTATGTTTGATATTTAAACCTCTCTCTCACCTGGTGTAGGAGTATTTATTGTTGCTTCTGTTGTACAGTAGTTTGACGGTGGGCTGTGGAGAAACAGATCTTTATTGTAAAGGTTTATAGGTCACACAGAGGCAAACAGCATTACTGCTTTAAGATATTTGGAATAGCAGTCTGTGACCCTCAGTACCTTATTGGATGTGGCAATGAGTCGCTGCTCTTCTTTAGATGATGTTACCAAGGGCACTTTACAGAAGGGCTCATAGGCATCTTTGTTCTGGTTAAAAGACAAAACAAAACACAATCAAGTGAGACACAGAGACAAGAGCGATGTCCTACTGTGTCTGCTGTACAAGTCAGGGTCATTAGTCTTGGAGAGCTGGAGGCATATTCTGAAGATTTTCTCTTCAACACACTTACTGTAACAAGTCATTAGTCAGACTGCAGACGTAATCACACTACAGTTCTATTTTTAATATTAATGTTCTTTTTATAACTGAAATTTGGAACAGCTTCTCGTCCGGGCCTGTACTGATCTTGGCAAAATTCTAATGGTAAAACAATCAGGTCTGCTTTCACAGCGAACACGCAGTCAACTTTCTGATAAATAATATGCACTCCTATTTTTTTTTTTATATATCCTTTTGGTTAATCTGTGTTTTGTCTTGGTTGCCATGTAAAGAATAAAGAGAGGAAACTCTCTTTGTAATAGTGTAAGAGTGGGCGGATGCTGTGAAGACGGGGTGTGACGGGAAACTGAGTAGTAAAGTGTTAGAGTAGTAAACTGCCTGGCAGTAAAGTGTTAGAAAGGAAAGTGTCACTGTGTTTTGTTTTAGTGCAACACACACAATCACTTCACCTTTTCTCGCAGAATGTGAATCTAGTTCATGTAACACAGATCTACAGGTGAGTGGTACCTGCAGGGCGGCCTGGCACTCGTCCACCAGACCTTGCACCAGGTAGTACTTCGCCTCGGCCAGCAGCTCCTCTGTCTCACGCCGGCTCTCTGGAAGGGGAACGACTCCGTCCCTCAGGTAGTTCAGGATGGTCCCGAAGTGTTTTCCACATCTATCGATCAAGATCCAGCCTGCAGAAGTAACAGAGAAAGTTCTGAGTATATAGCTCAAAATATCTAAATCCAACATGAGCCAGTTTATTTCTCAATTATTTTCAGTCTCAGTTTCATCTTTCATAGAGCTTAGCTTGTATTCAAACATACTATACTCTTCAATTCTACAGTTATTACCAAATAACTAAACTTGCTTTGCCATCGATGTCTGTGAGGCTAAAATACCTGTGAAAAATTCCTAAGATGAATTTTGTTGGGTTTGTTCAGGTTTCACAGTTTAAACTTTTGCCAGAGGTCCGTACCTTCGCTGTCTGTGAGGACCTCCATTCGGCCGCTGAACATGGCCTTCAGCATGGTGTCCTGCTTGGTGAGGGTCTGCATGGTAGTGTAGTAAAGGGCCCCTCCTACGTTCAGCTTCACATACTTGGAGCTGGGGCTGGAACCTTTGAAGGAGGTGGTTCGTGTTGTAGCCGCCGGCACGGCTGAGCTCACCACGCTTTCTCCTGACATCTCTTCCTGCAACACACACACACACAGTCATGACTAATGAGAAAAGCTGAGCTGGACCGATAAGCAGTTTCCTCTGTGATAAAAAAAAAATCTGATTCTGATTAAGCCACAGTAGGTGACCATGAAATAAGATTGAATAAAAACAATAAAAAATGAAGGCAGAAGGTGTTAAACAGAAATAACCTGAGACTAACTTTAACCAGGTATTTGGAAGAACTTTCAAGTGTTCTTCAACTCTACACACACACCACAGCAGTACTATCTGTACTGTATAGTCGTGTGGATGTAAAGTATACTTAAGAGTGGAATTAGAGGACACAAAGCCACAGTGTTCAATCAGTAAAGATTATTATCAGTAAGTGCTGTGACTGAATGAGGACACAGGAGTGTAAAGGTGGACCCACTTAAAACTAAGAACAATATAAACAGTCCAAACCAGTCCACTGCATTACAATGAAGACCTTTAAAGGGGCAGATATCTATTCGCACATCCATTTATCTCTCCCTGCATTAACACATCCACGTCTTCCCCTCCCAGACCCACTTCTGTAATGAGTTCTGACTCCGGCTCGGTTCCAGAGCCGTTAGCTTCCTGCTAACCCCGTTAATCTCTTCCCCATACACCTAATTTACGTCGTCTGAAATTCAACGTCTAGCACTCGGATGGGCAGTAAACTGAACCGGCTATACGACTCCCTGTTTTTAATAAAGTCCCAGTTTTTACCCACTAAACCACCGTGAGCCTTTATTTCTGTGTTTTTAAGAAGCACAACACCCAGCTGGCGACTATGCTAAGCTAACAGGCGACAAAGCTCTAAACAACCTCCTCCAGAGTCCTGCCCGCCCGACAGAGAGCTACGCGGAGAACAGACTGAATAAAAATGATAAAGAAACTAAAACGAGTGAAGGGTTTAGATATTAACGGAGTTAAAAAAAAATTTACCATAGAAACCCCGCCGAGTCCGGGCCCGAGACCTGCCGCGAGGAAGCACGCACTTCCGCCCAGCCCGAGGCGCGGTCACGAGGAAATAACGATTTATTTATTTATTTATTTAGTCATTTATTGAGTTATTTAGTTGTTTAAATTACTTAGTTGACTTTTAATTATGACCTCAGAAGACAATAAATTAAAATAGTAACTAAAACTCATAAGATGAAGATAGTTATGTGACGGATAAGTGGAATGTCGTATATGTAAATATAATTTCCACTCATTCGTCACAGAACTGTATTCATCTGTTTATTACATGATTTTAATCACATACGCCTTATAATCTGGTTTTCAAGAACTTCTATAATATTAAATAAATCTACATTACATTAAAAATACATATTACTACGTGTTTATAACTAACAGGCTGGTTAAAGTGGGTCAGATTATTAATTTATCACTGAAATGCTCTAGTGGAATTACGTTTTTTAATTTAAAAAATGATTATAATTCATTTTAAGAGGGAACCGTGTTCATGTTTGTTCATTTGTTTATTTACTCATTTACTTTTCTATATTAATATTTCTATGTCAATAACCAGATACGAGTTATTATTATAACGGTTTTTACATGATATTGCAAATGCAGTGTAATTTATACTAAAAGAACTTCAATCTAAAATGATTAAATAAAACTAAATTAAATTTTAAAAGAACTACGTGCTAATAACTAATAAGTACGTGAAAATTGTTTATCACATTCCACTGATGTACTTGTAGAATAATTATTTTACTTCATTTAATTTTTAAAAAATGTACAAATATGACTAGTTGTGAGCCCCGACTGTCTGACACTGAATCTTCCTACTCTAAATATTATACACAGTATATAAAGTAGCGCATTGCATTATTTAAAAAACACTGGTTTAGTTTTATGAAAAATAAAACGAAGCTGGTTCTGTGTGTTTCGGGGTGGGAACGGCTCCCACTGTCTGTCACTGAATCTGCCCTCTCTCAGTATTATACAGCGTACATAAAGTATTATATTAGCTGATTTAGTTTTTATTAAAAATAAGAATTGAACGAAGGTGGCTCAGTGTGTCTCAGAGTGGGATCGTTTGTCCTGGGCGCGGTTTTCTGCCCGGATGCTGTTCCGCGTCGCACCCGAGCAGGATTGCTAGCAGCAGTATTAAAGAGACTCTTCTGCGTTTTTCTTTGAAAAGAAGCTTTAAGACGCGCAGGTGCGGAGTTAACTCACTAAATCACAGCTCTGCCTTTCCTCAGACCTCACATTCGCTCGGTTTTGGAACATGACAATCGTGTTTAATCGGATTAAAAAGCTCCCAAAGTCGTTAGCCTCGCCGGCTAGCTGGTTAGCCGGGCTGTTTACTTGTTTACTGTTTACTTGTTTACTCGAAGTTGTGTACAAGCCACCGCTCCTGTAGTGAAATCGGCTTGGGGGGATTAATGGTCGTTCTACTCCACTTTAATTCGTTAAAGTAAACGAAATGTCCTTAAAGTGTGTGATGTTTTTAGCCGTTAGCGTGTGTCTGTCAGAATGATCTTATAGTTTTGTTTTCATTGTTATTTCTTTGCTTTTAAGTTCTACATAAAGATAGTTTGTTCGAGTCTTATTGTTTTATTAATAGTCAGTGACAATAACTAAGGACACAGAAACAGAGTTTAATCCCTGACAGACTGGAAGAAGATTATTTTGATGTTAAATATTTTGATCAGGGTCACTGTCCGGCTGGTCCAGTAGAAGAGCATTAAAACCTAATTTGACTTTAAATAAAAATGATTGGTTTTAAGGTTCATATTGTACTCAGTAGCGTTCTGTGTCTTGTGCAGAAATAAGGTCGATCCTCCTTGAGTCCAGATCCAGTCTGAACTTCAGTCCTCATGGACCCTGATGGACTCTGAGAGCTCCACTGGTGAAGGAGTGGAGATCCGGCTGCTGCTCTTATGAGCTTCAAAACAAGAGAAACTTCACCCCTCACTATTGGAAGGTAAAGATCAGCACCAGCACATCACTACATGTTTAAAATATTATAACATTCTAATCTAATATGGACATCAGAACACTGATTTATTATTTTATTTCACTTGAAAAGAGCAGAACATTTTCATCATTTTGTTACTTTTTGTTTTGTATTGCTTTTGTGATCTTGCATAAATAAATCCACATTGATTTTATCCTTATTTTGACATTTTGTGTGTATTTGCTGCTTCTGCAGTCTTCTATTCTGTCCATTTTACTGTTGTAACAATGCTAATTTCCCACCTGTGGGACTAAAAATACCTTATTATAAATGAATTTTTAATAGTACTTTTAATTATATAATATAATTATAATATTTCTGCACGTGTCTTAATGGAAGCTATGTAAACTCTCACACCGGTTGTGTTTCTTTAGGAAGTGGCTGAATTATAAAATCCCCACTATTTGATTAGATTCTAAAATTATTTATAAAAACACGCTGTACGCATAACTGTGGTCATTAAAACTATTTACAGTCGAAAATAAAAAAAAGTATTTTTTAAGCTTGGTGATTTTATTTTGAACAAACAGTGATCACATACTTTACTGAGTATTAGCTGTAGCTGGTCAGGACGTCCTGAAGTTGATGTGTTTGTTCTTTATCAGGCCTTAGGCCCTGACCTGTGACCTGAGGAGCCGCTGTCTGGGCTGGAAGATGTTCAGCGCCACTCAGACGTCGAAGTCGGAGTTCCTGGATAAAGCTCGCCTGGCGCGGGAGGAGAGGAAGGGCCAGAAGGAGAAGGAGCGAGCGGCCACACAGATCCAGGCTCTGATCCGCAGGTTCCTCTGCCGCTGCCGCCTGCAGAGGGAGATCAGGTGAGCTCCCGGTTCTCGGTTCTCGTTCTCTTCAGCAGGAACAGGCCTGAGGGACCCTGCCCCTGACGGCTGGGGGGTACGAGACGGTATCAGAGCTGCTCAGCTCCTTTAGAATCTCATGAGAGTAAATATCATCATTTTGTACATTACCTTCAGTTTCCTAAACACACAGTTAAGACGCGATTAATTTCTCCACATCTGTACATCACACTTCAACACTATTTACTAACTTATTTATATACAAACTCTTAACTCTGTATTTGTGTGGACAGCAAAGAAAGAATTTAGTTGCACAGAGAAATGCACTTTCTACTGTACATACAGCAGCAAACGTTTTTAATCTTAAATCAGACTTCTACCTTTATCTCACATGTGGCTGATCACCAAAGTCGTCTGAAGTTACAGTTTTGGACGGATATCCAAGACTAAAGTAACTAAGTAGTGGATGTTTAACCATCATTAGTGTGGTGCTAACACACCTAAACCTTCACAGACGATGTTCAGTATGAAGCTCAACTGAAGTACAGTAGCTCAGCAGTTTGTCCATTTTCATAGATAAGAATATATTTATATGTACAGTAAAGCCCGGCTATCTCAGGGGTTACGCTCCAAGAGCACCTGCGTGAAGTGAAAAACTGTTGTTGTTGTGTTTTGGTAAAAAAAAATGATTCTGTTTATAGTGTAAACCCTAAATATGCCTCCAAATATGCTCCCAAAACACTTTAATTTAATTCAGTTTTTTTTATTTAACTCGGTTTAATATATTACTCTTAAAGAAAATGTAAAGATAAACCTTTATCTGGACTGTACAGTTTACACTGAACTCCTGCAGTGCTAGAATGTAAGTACTGATGTTACTCCTGTTTATAGACTGGACTGTAATCCATGCAGCACCTTTTCTTTGGTGTAAGCAGGAACACAAGTAATAAA